>PVJS01007037.1:0-57550 GCA_004027185.1 Glis glis
TGGAATAATAGAAGGAAAACCACGGGAGCCAAACAGCTGTGAGTTTAAACCCTTCTATGAATTATGGAATATCTCTAAATCTTACTGAGCTCATACCTGGATAATGGGTATAATGGTTAATTTGAAAATCTCTCATAATGTCTAAATGGGATAATGTGCTTACGGTGCCTACCATACTAGCCAAGTCAGCAGGGGCCTAAAAACATCATTGTTCTTGACTTTCCCGTTCATGCCTTGCTTGCCTTCTGAACTTCTCTACTATCAATGGAGCTCTACGGGGACCCAATGCAGGCAGGGCTCCTGACCATCCAAAACGTGGTTTTCTCTGATCCACTTTGCAAAACAGAATTCAATAGCCCAGAATGGCTGCTTCTTGCAAATGGGCAGAGAGTGCTGACTGATGTGTCTAAGCTGTTCAGGAAAGGTTTGATCCAGCCCCCCTCTTTCCTCTCACCAGAGCTGAGCCCCAGCAGTGTCACAGGAAGGGTTGGAAGCCCTCGGGAGAGCACCTTATCTGATCTTTTCCACGGAGATGAAGAAATGGAGGGCGAGAAGGATGAAGGAATGGGCCCAGAGCCATGGAGCTACAAGGTTGCAGAATTGTGATGAGAATTAATATTTCCTGTTTTTATGGAGATTTCATTGTTTGCAAAGTACCTTCGTATCTTTTATTTTATTTGATCCTCAACAACTTTGAAAACAAGACAAAGTATTATTTTCACCATTTCACAGATGAGCAAATTAAAATTGAAAAAGGAAGTGACTTTTAAGTCTCAGACCCAGGACCCCAAACTCTGAATTCAGTCCTTTCTAGGCTCCTACTCAATTGCCAAAGCTTTCCTGATTAGCTCTGAAAAGTGTGCTTGTGACTCAGACCTGGGACTCCTTACATATCACAGGCCTTCCATCTTCTATGGAAGAAATGCTTAGATGAATCCTTTAAGGCGAAGGGACTCTGGGGCAGAACACAGACCCCCAAGAAAAATCTGCTCACTCATTCATTCATACACGCACATGTCAAACATTTCCCAAACAGGACAATATTCCAGGAGTCATGCTTCGTGATGCAGGAACAGGGAGCCAAGTTAAAAGTCATCTGCCGTCCAGCAGTCTACAATCTAGTAAAGTTAACCATTTGTGAACATTTATCTAATAAAGGGCCCTTCTCTTTTAAAAAACAAAATGAAATAGATAAAACTTTACTGTTTGGATATTCGGGCCCACTTTACAGATTTAATAAGTATGGTATAGTGGTCCTGAAAATTGATAACTGGGAGCTCTCCCAAAGCTGAGAATTTGAGCATTGCTCCTCACTGTGTAAGAACTAAGACTGTAGATCGGCAAAGGTTGGGCAATTGCCTTCAATTTGGATTGAACCCCGGAAGGTGAATTTCTAAATGCACAGGTTTTGTTGCTTCTTTTTCAAATTAGATTCTGGAAATGGAGAATCTGGTAATTTTGAGACTGTAATTAATTACATTTGGGTTAACTGAGTCTTTATTATATACATTTTACAAAGCAAAACTGTACTTGGCAAAATTCCATGTTCATTTATCAGATAATTGTGGATATTTGCCAAATACCATGTCAGGCATGAATTGGGTCTTTAACCTCAAGGGGTTTCTAGTCTAGCTGATCACAGACGGAAAATATGCGACACACGCGATCCCACTTCTGCTTCTGGTGCTCATGACAGACAATGCTAATCGATGACAGAATCTCGATGCATCTAGACCTGGCCTCAGAATCTTGCTCATCACAGAGCTCTGGTCACCACCAATGACTAAATACTGCTTGCTTGTCAAGCCTACTTGCCACCTCTGTGCCAGGTGAGTGTTTTCTGACTCAGCACAGCTGGAGAAAACATAGTGGTGTATACAACAAGTCCAAACAAAAGACCAGACTGAGCCGGGCATGGTGGTGCACGCCTGTAATCTCAGTACCTGGGAGGCTGAGACAGGAGAATTGCAGGTTTGAGGCCAGCCTCAGCAATTTAGCAAGGCTCAGCAACCCAGGGGCATTCTACTTCCAAGATATACCCCCAGCCCTATTTTATTTTTATTTTGAAACAGGGTCTCACTAGGTTGATGAGAGTCTCACTACTTGCTGAAGCTGTCCTTGAACCTTTGCTCCTCCTGTCTCAGCCTCCTAAATTCTGAGATTTCAGGTGTGCACCACCACACCCAGCCCTGTTTAAAAATTTAGAAACTAAAAAGTGCTGGGGGTGTAGCTTGGAAGTAGAATGCAAGAATTCAATTCTTATTGTGAGTGTGTGCACATGCATGTGCATGCGTGCGCACACACACACACACACACACACACACACACACACACACAGCTGGTGGCTGCTCTAAGTAATAAAATACCCAGAAATCAAGTCTTAGTAAAGATTGATAAGTAGGTGAAGAGACTCCATAGAGGATGGATACAAGATTTGTGGATCTAAAGATTGTACAATGTGATGGTGAGAGAATCGTCTTTAAGGAAAAGAGTAAAAACTTACAAATACAATGTGCATTTGAATATTTAGTTTGAATATTTAGTTTGAAAATGTGCATTTGAATATTTAGTTTGAATAAGGCTAGACCACAACGAATGGTTAGAGACTTCAAGACTCGGGCCACATTTTTCTGGGTGCTCTAGATAGTGGACCAGGAATCTTTAGGCGGAAGTACTTCCTGATGGAAACCTCGCTCCCCTCCCTGCCCAGGACCCTCTGTGCTGCTCAGCGCTCCTGTGCTAGGGAGGGGCCCTGGTGCCTGGGCTGTGACTGCTTCATGGCTAATCCTGGTCTGGTTGCGGATGTGTGTGCAAGGAGGAGGGGCAGTCCTTGGAAGACTGGTGGGGAAGATGTATTCAAGTTCAAAGACTATGGATTTGCTTCTCCAGTGGTCCTAGAGATAGGACTGTGGCCAACATGGAAACTGCAGCAAGGTAGATTTGGACAACAATGTAAGACAGACTGATGACCAGAACTGTCCATCCCCACAATTATCTTCTTGGCCTTGGAGGAGGAAAAGCAGAAGCAGTATCACCACCTTGGATCAGCACCGTAGCCGAGAGCGCTTCACTATGGGTAGCGTTTGTTCTGGAACTGGATCTCCAAAGTCCTTCAAATTTTCAAGTCCGGCATCTTTCCATCTTGGTCATCTGTTCCTTTTGCCTACCCAGTTTTCAGTTAGGAAGCCCAGATTTCTTTGGAGGGAAACCGACCCCTCCAACAGTCAGCCAGTGTGATTTGCCAGAGCTTGTGCTGTCTTCCTCTCCAGACCCTGGATGGACACCTGTTCTAGTTCTAGCCACTCTAATCCCAGGAGAAGACCCAAGTCAGGCTCATGAGAGTCAGTCTGGGACCTCGAATGGTTCCATTAGGAATGAAAGAGCTCTCCTGTGGCTGGGGCTGCTGCGCCAAAGGATAGAGGCCTGGCGCTTCCAGGTCACCTTGCCCACTTGAGAAAGAAGCCATTAAAAAGGAAAGCAGAGCTGAGAGATGGAGAGATGCAGGGCTGAGCGACGGAGAGAGGCAGGGCTGAGCGACGGAGAGAGGCAGGGCTGAGTGATGGAGAGATTCAGGGCTGAGCAATGGAGAGATTCAGGGCTGAGCAATGGAGAGATGCAGGGCTGAGCGACGGAGAGAGGCAGGGCTGAGCGACGGAGAGATGCAGGACTGAGCGATGGAGAGATGCAGATTTCCAGGCAGGATTTGGGAACCTAGGTCAAACCATGCCTAATGTTAGAGCCCCTGGACACTGAGCCAGTGGATCCCCACTTTCCTCAGGCTGCTTTGAATTGGCCATGACTGGTCGATTCGCTGAAACCTGAAATTCATTACAGAGGCCTAACCACCCCACCCCAACAACTTGAAGAGTTAAGAGGAGGGTAAGTACTTCCCAGCTCTTATTTCTAAGGAGATCCTGACTGGTCTCATTTTATACTACTTTAGATTTTAATTTTAAAAGACATTTTAACTTGTTTATTTGGTTGGTATTTTGAACTTTTAGCCCACTTTTTTGCCCTACAGTGCCATTATAAATTGAAATTCCTGTCTATAATAGAGTTTCATATTTGTGGATGTAGGTAATCAAACTTTCTCGCTTAAGAGGCGAAGGTGATGTATGTGTTTATCTTTGGAAAGTATGTGGAGAATTTTGCGATGGCAGGTATTCCAAGTATTTTTCATCTTGAGTACTAATATGAGATTTATGGTCGCACTCACAGACTATGACAAGGCTAATAAATTAGGCTTGCTGACAACCCTTCAATAAAGAAACTATTTTTCTACCGTTAACAGCCCTTTTTAGATATCAATAAGCTTACTTACTGTTAATCATCTTGTCAGAGGCGATACTATCTCCTAAAGAATAGTAGCCCTAAGGAAAACTAACCATATTAAAAATGTCTGTCTTATCTTAATGTTTAAATTCTTTAAGTAAAACACATACATAAAATCAACATACTCTATAGGCAGTCTTTGCTTGGCATGGCAGTAAAGAACTGCACGGACGACAGGAAGCTGGAGCCCCTCAAATTATTTTCAATAAGCATGAGGAAAAATTGCAATTGTTTTGAGACCCTTAAAATTTTGTTGTCAAAACATTAAAATCTATCTTACCGTCAGCTATAAATACAATACAGAAATAAAAAGCTAACAAAACTAGCATATTTTAATGCACTGTCATTTAAGACACCAGAAACATTAAGAATTAAAGGGCTTTGTTGATTGTAAGAAACTTCTCAAAAGTAGTTCGAATAGTACTTGCCCGAGTTTCACAATATAGCTCATAATAGGAAGCAGGCATCTTTTGTATACCATGGTGAACTGGCATACCATCATCGCTCAGAGGACTGATTCCAGGACTCCTGGGGAAACCAAATTCCCTGAATGCTCAAGTCCCTTTTATATATAATCTATGCATATCCTCCCATATACTTTGTCATCTCTACATAACCTGTAAATCTGAATACCGTGTAAATAGTTGTCATATTATTACATTATTTAATAAAGGGAATGGCAAGAAAAAAAAGCTCTGTACATGTTTGGTAAGGAGGTAATATTTTCCCCCAATATTTTCAATTGCAGTTGGCTGCATCTGTGTTTGTGAACTCACAGATAGGAAGGCCCACAACACTTCCAAGTCTGGATTGACTTCCAGCACTTAGCCCTTTGCACTTTAAATCATGTGAAATGTTTCCTAAAGTATCTTTAGTGTGAGGTTTTGCAGGCGCCCCTCCCTCCAGGACATCTTCATCTTTTATCATAAATGAAACAGCCTGTTGTAATCCTACCTAGGAAACAAGGCCCAGGACTCCATCAGTGTAGAACAGATCTACTTAAGCTCCTTAAAACCCAAACCCAGATGCCAAGTCAGTGTTAGAGGTTGTAGCATTTTATACATTTTCCCTTCCTCCCTCCCTCTTTCTTTCCCTTCCTTCCTTCCTTCCTTCCTTCCTTCCTTCCTTCCTTCCTTTTTCTTTTTGTCCTGGGGCCTGAACCCAGGGGCATTCTACCTCCTAGCTATACCCCAAGCACCTGCCCACACTCTTATTTTATTTTATTTTATTTTGGAAATAGGGTCTCGCTAGAGTTGCTGAGGCTAGTCTTGAACCTGTGATCCTCCTGTCTCAGCTTCCCAAATACTGGGATTACAGGCGTGCCCCACCATATCTGACTATTTTATGCATTTTCAATGTGTCTTCTTTAGGTCATGTTCTCATTTTGTCTTCATGATTATTCTGTGAGTTAGGCTTGGGAATAACCAATATCCCCATTGGCTGGATTGCCATGATGCTCACAAGCCCATTTCCTCTTCCTGGGCGCACGGTTACATCACATTTGCAGGCCCCTTACATGGGGTGGAGCTGCATGACTGCTTCTCACCAATGGAATGCAAGCAAAGGGATGTGTTTCTTAGGGGGTGGGGCAGTTAAGAAAGAATGAGACTTCTCCAAGGCCTTCTCTTCCCTTTCTACAGTGACTTCAGAGACTTGTGAGGATGGGGGAGCCACAACAGAAAGAACCTGGATCCATGAGTTACCTGTGGAGAGATCCTTCCAATCTACATTGAACTGTGACATAAGTGACAAATACTTAGTTCTTTTCTTGTGAGATTGTAGGGCTTGTTGTTATAGCAGTTAACCTACCCTGACTCATTTGCAGGGCATCAGTGGTCTGCTCAAATCATATAGCTAGTCAGTAACAAAGTCAGCTCATGAAAACAAGTCCCTCAAATCATGTGCTTTGTAACAAAGGCTTGACTGGACTGATCGAGGATTAGGGAGCTGAACCAATCTGATGAAGAGGTGGTTGTGGATTAGACAGCAAAATAAATGTAGGTCCCCACACACCCTGAGTTCCTCGTGGGGACCACTCTTGGTGGATGGTGAATGTATCCTTTGTATTTGGTTCACCTCAAATATCAAGTGATTTCAACAGTGACTTCATTGTAAATTAGCAAAGATGCTTAGATCTTTTGAATTTCTTGTATCCATGGAAAAAAGGGGAACTTTTTTTTCTTTGACCAGAGAATGCAATACAAAGGAATTGAGACCAACATATGATAATTAGCGAACTTTTTTTCTTTTCTTTTCTTTTCTTTTCTTTTCTTTTCTTTTTTTCTCCTGTTCTTGAGATGGAAGTCAGGGCCTTGAACATGCTAGGCAAGTGCTCTACCATTGAGCTATCCCCCTGGCCCTAGCAAACTGTTCATTATGCCCAGCTGGCATAAATTTCAAGCCTGCTTTTAGAAAGCACTAACATATATATTATAACTTGAGCATGTCCTGTGGCGATGAGACGTGGGCTGTGTGCCCTCTCATTCAACAGAGACAGGAAAGGAGAAATCCCATTTCGGAAAGGGAGTGGAAAACATAAAGAACTGGTCATGAGAGTACTACCCCTCATCATTTTTAGTTTTCAAAGTCAGCTCTGGATTTACTTATGCTCTCTTAGCTTATGCTTTTCATTGGTCCTTCTAATTCTCTTTCCTCTTTTTCTCCTTTCTTGCCTATTTTTAGGCTAGACAACATTTATTTTCTCATTCTTTTTTTAACTCTCTTTTAAGTTGATAGTTTTATACTCTACTGATATTCTTCCAGTGATTCTCTACATATTTTAATGTAAATAATTAATTTTTAAAATACAGTTAATATTTTTCCTTCCCAAAACAATAAAAACTTAGACTTTTATTTTTTATCATCAACATTGTAACTTAATTCCTACTTTCTTCCTATATTTTTCTTGTGCTTTATTTTTATCAATTACACAAAATAGATAACTATTGTTGACTTTCAGTTGGTTTTTATCTACATATTTATCAATTTCTGTGCTTGCCTTTTCTCCCTGGATATCAAACTTTCATTTGGGACAATCTTTCCTCTGCCTGAAGGATATCACTTAGAATTTCCTTTCATGGTGGTCGTTTGACGGAAAGCTCTCTATTTTTGCTGGTATGAAAGTATCTTTGCTCTGCTCCTGAAAGACCATTTTATTGGATATATGATTCTATCTTAGTAGTAGTTCTCTCTCTCAGAGTATTAGACCATTCCATTGTCTTCTGGATCACCATATGGTTGTTGGAAAGTCAGCTGTCAATCTAAATGCCATCCCTTTGCCAACATTTTCCATAGCTGGTTTTAATAGCAGCCCCTTGTTGCCAATGTTTTCCAATTTTATTTTGTTATCCACATATGAATTTCTTCTCGTCTTGCCTGAGATGCATTAGGCTCTTAGAATATGATAGCTCATGTCTTCTTTCAGTTCTGGAAAATTCTCAGCCATTACCTCAGAAATCCCTCACACCCTTTCTTTCACCTCTCTACCTGTAATCCTTATTAGACATAGACATTCTCACCCCATGTTCCATGCCAACTACTTTCTCCTGAATGCTTTCAATCATTTTGTTCTTCTGTGCTGCATCATGAATAATTTCAACTCTGGCATTTCACTGGTTCTTTTGTTAGCTGCATCTAATTTATCCATTGAGTTTTTATTTATATCATTTGATATTTTATTTCTAGAATTCCACCTGATACTTTTCCAAATCAACTTTATCTAAGATTCCATGTGCCTTATTCACATTAAACATTAAAATGTAATCATTTTATTTGAGGTCTAAAATTCTACGATTCTCCTGATTTTTCTTTCTCTAGCTGCCATCCACAACATCGTGTTTCTATGTGTATGATCATTATTATTTTACTGTGAGCTCAGATTTCATGGGAATTTTGAAAGCCTAAATGTAAGGTATGCTCCCCCACAGAGAGTTTAAATATTTGCCTCATCCAGTTGCCTTACACATTTTAAACTAAAACTTGATTTGACCTTGCTCAGAATATTCTGAAGGTGTCATTTGGATTAAAATATGTACTTGAGCTGATTTATGGTTATGAAAGATTTTTTTCTCCTTTGCCCATTGCCAAAGTCAGGAAAAGCAATCTTCTTTCTGTCCCCTTCTGCTGGTTCACTGTTTCTGTGAAGTTATATTCTTTAAGATCCCAGATGTATGCAAGGATCTCCTGTTAGACTGTCCATCCTGGGTAAGCTATAAATTTTGTCTTCTCTCTTTTTCTATGCAGTAGTCAAAATGAATGTCCAAAGTCACCAAAATTCATCAGAAGATTCCTAGAAGGAAAACTGGCTTCATTGCTCTACAGTTTCCCAACTGTACTTTTCACATCTGAGGTTCCTTATTTCCAGCTCCACAATGCATTTCTAAAGAAGCTCTTTGAAATGTATCCAGGGAGATCTGTTTAGAGAGTCTACTTCACCATACTGTTGGAAAGGAAATTGCTTTGAACACAAATTACACCCATCGACCTACTGAAGATTTGTTGGTAAGCGCCTTCCATGTAAAGAATAATAAAACCCACTCCTGCTTTTCAAAGAGGATGGTGTTGGCGACCAGTTGTTCAGGATTTCTTTTGGGAATTATTATGTATTAAATCTACATGAGAAAACAGTCTCCTCTCAAAAGAGCGTCTGATAGTTAAATAATAAGAATACACACGTTTGTTGAATAAATGCATGGACCAAATATTAATTGATTAATGAAACAAGTTAATGCTATCTGTGCCGCGCTTGAGTCTTCACTTCCTGAGCCTAATGCAATATAAGAAATACAGAGCCGGGCATGGTGGCGCACACTTGTAATCCCAGTACTTGGGAGGCTGAGACAGGAGGATCACAGGTTCGTGGCCAGCCTCAGCTACTTTGTGAGGCCCTCTGCAACTTAGTGAGACCCTGTTTCAATATAAAGAATAAAAAATAGGGCTGGGGGTGTAGTTTGGAGGTAGAATGCCCTTGGGTTCAATCCCCAGTACCACAAAAAAATAAAAAAGAAATACAGAGAAGCCCGACCCAGGAGACTGAAAGGTAGCCCTGTTTACAACCCCCCGCAGTACTGCTCTTTGGTGTAGCTATCTGTAGCGCCGGTTCTATAATGAGAACCGAGAGACATCAGCACATAACACATGCTGAACAGCTCCAGCTGGATCTCATACATCATATTCAGTAAGAACTCTTTCAAGTCTCCTCCTAATCACTTCCTGATTCTATTTTACACTGCTCTGCCATGTGCAGATAAAGTCTGGTGACAGGCTGACGCACTGCGGCAGGGGTGGGTTGAGAAGATAAATTCCAGTGCTCCCAACCCATGCTTACCAATCCAAGCAGTAGTTAATTTGCAAACAATTCTTTAACCTGTGAACACACTTTAAGTTCAGTTTTGATGATTCTGACAGACAGGTGTTGTTGGGAAGGCCTGATGAATAATTAATCCACTATGATAGCAACCAGCAATATTAATATTTATATCACTGTACAGCTATGGAAAGCCATCCTGTAGCTGATGGGCAACTTGAGTTGGGCACAACTTGAAACCCTTCCTCATTGAAACGAGAGATTCTTCCTTTATCTCAAATATAATTATCCATTTAAATGCCATGGGTCAATTTATTAACACCTTATTCATCGGGGTGTAACCTTTATTAGGCTTTATTGCTCCCAGAAATTATATCCTACACAAATACAATAGAGATTTAAATGTTCTGGAGAAGGAGCTGACGGCTTCTGCCTTTATGGCGTCGTACAGTAATGGACCTTGACCAGCTGAAGATTTGATAAGTATAAAATATGACTGCTTGATGCTAATTTGGTCCCTTTTTAATGACTGATAATCCTTGTCGATTTAGTGTGATTGTCACAATCCAGTACTGTTTCCCACCCCAGATGTGATTGTAACCGGAGCTATTAAGTGTGTCTGCGTAATAAAATTAGTCGGGGAAGCTATGTACATTGTTTCTGGGCGTTTGAGTTGCCATTATCATGATAAGGCTTGTTGAAGTGAAAAGTCTGCTGTCAGCGCAGCCGAGTGCCCGGCTCTCTGGGTGCTAAGCCAAGGACTGATGAGGTCCGTGTTGAGGACACTGTTCTTCGAGGCCTACAGAATTCATCATATATAAATAGGAGCTGTAGATTCGGGGTTAGGAGGTGGTGGTTTGGTCACTGATTTGTCTAACAAAGCTTTATGCGGCCCCAAAGCTTAAATACATAATCAGTCTTTCACAGCTACAATGTGAAAGGGGGAAGCCTCTCTTCGATTTGGAGATTTAGCGTCCTTCAGGAGGTTGCTGTATTAAAGAAGTTGGAATTGCTTGGCATCTTTGAAAATCATTTAAATGTATGATCTGATCCCACTGACCCCTTATAGGGATTTACGGGGCTTGAGGGGAAGACAAAGATAAGGACCTCATCACTATGTAAAGACAGTGAAATAAATAAGTGCATCTGTCTCTTTGCCATTCCCATTCCCCAAGCTTACATGGGATCAAGTTCACATTCCTTTCCTCTAAAGCTGCTCTGACGTGAGACCCCTGGAAACTGCCTCCCTAGAGCCTGCCAGAAAAAGAGTGGAGACTTTGTACCAAAGAGGCACCTGTTTTGGGACTGACTTAAGTAGCCCTCATTTAAACAGGCCCGAAGTTTATATTCTTAATGCTTGGAAAGATTGGATTGAGATCAAGAAGGTAATCCAAGCAGAGGGCTTGTGGATGATATTATCATGTGCCAATTGCTCAAGTTTTTTTGTTTTGTCTACTAAGCCCTCTGGAGTCATTAAAACTTAGGTTTAGAAATGAGAGTGCTAGCCGGGCGTGGTGGCGCACGCTTGTAATCCCAGTACTTTGGGAGGCGGAGACCGGAGGATCCGGGTTCGCGGCCAGCCTCAGCTCGCTCTCTCTCTCTCTCTCTCTCTCCCTCCCTGTCTCTCTCCCTCTCTCTCTCCCTTTCTCTCTCTCTCTCTACTTAGTGAGGCCCTCCGCAACTTCGGGAGACCCGGTTTCAAAATAAAGTATAAAAAAAAGGGCCGAGGGTGTAGCACGGAGGTAGAACGCCCCTGGGTTCAATCCCCAGTACCGCAAAAAAAAAAAAAAGAAAGAAATGAGAGTGCTTGTTCAGCATTAGACTACAGAGCAAGCTCCTCAGCACTGTTACAGTAAACCAACAGTTCATGGTTTAAGAAAAGCAATTAATTAATTAAAAATAAATGGGCAAAAAACATAGAGTATATTATCTTCTCCCCCTCTGCAGGGGTTCTGTTTGATCAGAGAACATCAAGCAAATCAGAAAATGAGGTTTGTTCTCTGAAAGACTGTGGTGCAGAGGACAGGATACCTTTTGTCCATCTACAAAAGGTAAGCATCATTCTTCCCCTCGGAATCCCAGCCGTTTTCTCTGCCTTTATCCGGCCAGTGGTGTTGTCTCCCTGGGCAGAGCCATGCGTGTCCCCAGCCGGCCAGCTCTAGGAAGTAGCGGCGTAGCACAGGCTCTTGCTGTACCTTTACTGAAGATACTGAAGAGCACTGTTGTATCTTTACTGAAGAGTACTGTTGAAGGTGACCCAAGAGCAGCCTGCCCCGACTCCATTCCAGTGATGGGGATATAAGCCATTTCTGCGAGACTGGAAGAGGACACGTTTTCTCAATGACATAGTACCCTGCAACGAGCTGCCTTAATTTCCAAACAGTAGGTCTTATTATAGCCAGACTTCTTGTGATGGTGATAATAAAAGCTACACTTTCTGGAACATAGCTAGAGGTTGAACCCAGAGGCATTCTACCTCCAAGCTATACCCTCCAGCCCCATTTTATTTTTTATTTTCTTTCTCCATTTTATTTTATATTATATACTTTTTTTTATACTTTATTTTGGAACTGGGTCTCACGAAGTTGCAGAGGGCCTCACTAAGTAGAGAGAGAGAGAGAGAGAGAGAGAGAGAGAGAGAGAGAGCTGAGGCTGGCCGCGAACCCAGATCCTCCGGTCTCTGCCTCCCAAAGTACTGGGATTACAAGCGTGCGCCACCACGCCCAGCTTATATACTTTTATTGATAAATTATAGTCTCGTATCATAATGCAGTTCGTGGTACATGCACACAGCACTTTGTGAGCTCCCCCCTGGCTTCCTCTCCACTTCCCCCGCCCCTTCCCCATACATGACACTGAGATTGGCATTGGTAGTCTCACATATGTACATGATGTCAATGGAAGTGTTTCTTTCATTAATTCTTCCTCTCCCCCATCCCCTAGATCACCTCCCTCACTCCACTAGGGTTTCTCCTCCCTTATCTGGAGTCCCTCTTGTATCAGGATTACTCCCTAGTTTCCACATGTGAGAGAAAACACATGACCCCTCACTTTCTGTGACTGGCTAATCTCACTTCGCGTAATGTTCTCCAGGTCCAACCATTTTCCTGCAAATAGCATAGTTTTGTTCTTCTTAATTGTTAAGTAGGATTCCATTGTGTATATATCCCACAATTTTGTAATCCGTTCATCTATTGATGGACACCTACCTAGGTTGGTTCCATGATTTGGCTATTGTGAATTGTGCCGCTATAAGCATGGCTAGACATGATAGTAATACATGTGATTATGATGTTCTGATTTTAGTCCCTTTGGAAAGATGCCCAGAAATGGCATAGCTGGATCGTATGGTGGATCCATTCCTAGTTTTCTGAGGAATCTCCACACTGATCTGGATAGTGCTGGACTAATTTGCAATCCCACTAAAAGTGTAGAAGAGTTCCTTATTTCCCCACATCCTCGCTGGCATTTATTGTTGTTTGGCTTCTTGATGGTTACCATCCTAATTGGGGTTACATGGAATCTCACTATCTAACCCCAATTAGGTTTTGATTTACATCTCCCTAATTGCTAATGATGTTGGACATTTTTTCATATATTTATTAGCCATTTGTATTTCTTCTTTTGTGAAGTGTCTAGTTCAATTGCCCATTTCTCGATTGGGTTATTTGGGGGTTTTTTTTAGTGTTAAGTCTTTTAAGTGCTTTGTATATTCTAGATATTAGTCCTCTATCGGTTATTTTTTATTTTGAAACAGAGTCTGGCTGAGTTGCTGAGAGGCTTCACTAACTTGTTGAGGCTGGCCTCACACCTGCAATCTTCCTGTCTCAGCCTCCCAAGTACTGGGATTACAGGCGTGCACCACCATGCCTGAATGAAACCTACCAATTCTTAAATTCTCAGATGAAGTCCTCCATAAAGGCCTCTCAGAGAACATCACACTACAGCAGCTCTCAGAAAGCAAGCACTTACAGTCTTTACCTCTCTTAGGGAAGTTGGTCAGGACATTTCTTAGATTGCCTTGACTATAGGTTGCATTTTAAAGTATTATGAGAGCAAGTATCTCATCTCTAATCAAATTGCAAAATTCTTTAAATTTCCATTATGATTTTGTGGCACCCCAAGTAGAATAGTCTCTTAGACCAGTGTTTGATACATTGTAAGTATTTAATAAATGTTAGGTACTAGCTTATTTTGGTCAACATCCTCATTGTTATACCCCATAAGCCCAACCACTCAATTTAGAGGAAGGAGATTTATTAGCTCAGAATTTTTTGGAGATTTTGAGGTTCAGTTCATGTGAGTCCAAGGTCTGCAGATCTTAGGGCATGGCAACAGGAAGCAGAGAGAGGGCAAGGGCTCTGCTCTCATTGAGGCCAGAAGCAGAGAGTAACCAAGCAAGGGGATTCAAAGATAAAATCACAGTCCCTAAGGCCACACCCCCAGGGACCCACCTTCTCCAGCCACACCCCACCTGCCTAGGTTACCACCCAGTAAATCCATTACAATGGGTTTACTCACTGATGAGATTACAACCCTCATGGTTTAATTACATCAACTCTGAACATTAATACATGAGCTCTGCAGGAGACATTCTATGTCTATCCATAACATAGCTAATAATGCTTAGACCAGTACTCCAATCTAGTAAGTAGGTACTGATTGATAATGGGAACTCTGATGAAGGATACTACTCAGTATAGGCAGCCATTGTTTGCTCTCTCTCTCTCTCTCTCTCTGTCACACACACACACACACACACACACACACACACACACACACACTCCTTGATGACTCAGGGGAAGTAGGAGGGAGAGGGAGAATGAATGAAGGAATCATTTCCATCAACATAATGTTCATATGTGAGAATACAAATGTCAATCTCAATACCCTGTATGGGAAAGGGGGGGAATGGGGAGGGAGCCGGGGGAAGCCACCAAGTGCTGTGTGCATGTATGTCACCATCACTACGAGCTACATTATGATGTGAGACTATAATGCACCAATAAAAGTATAAAATATATAAAAAGGTGTTTCTTTAGCTCACATAATAAAGCTGGTATCTGCTCAGCTCTGGTGTGGACCTCGTGGAGAATGACATCACGATTGTGAGTATGTGCAAGAAGGGCAGGTGGCCCCTGAAGAGGGACTCAGGAGAGAAGCCAGACTCCCTAAAAACCAACTACCCTCTCTCAAGGGAACTAACCCAGTTCCAGACGCCTTGCATTAATCCCTTCTGAGTGCGATACCCCATGACCCAATTACCTTGCACTAGGCCCCACCATTATCATTATTATTATTATTGTGTGTGTGTGTGTTTCTAGGAATTGAATCCAGAGGCATTCCACCTCTGAGCTCCACCCCAACCCTCTTTTATTCTTTATTTTTGAAACAGCCTCTTGCTAACTTATTGAGGGCCTCCCTAAGTTGCTGAGGCTTGCCTTGAACATGCGATCCTCCTTTCTCAGCCTCACAAGTACTGAGATGACAGGCATGTGCCACCAAACCCAGCTTAGGCCCCACCTTTTAAAGGTTCCACCACCTCAACACTGCCACCCTGGAAGCCAGTCTCCAGCTCATGCACCTCTATAAGACAAGCCATGTCCAAATCCCAGCACTGCCTTTGCATGTCTGTTTGTCTCTTTTTCCACTAACATTTATTCCATCTCAAAGCTTCTGCTCATTCATGCCTTCTTTGGCCCTTCCTGATATAGAATAGTCCAATATCCTTTCTCCTCCCCAGATTGTGGAATTCTTTAATTCAGTCTTGGTTAAAATTATAGTTTGATCTATTTGCCACACCTTTCAACAATTTTTTATTTTTATTTTTTTGGTGGTACTGGAGATTGAACTCAGGGACGTTCCATCTCAAGTTATAGTCTAGCCCTTTTTATTTTTGTTTTGAAACGGTCTTGCTAGGTTACTGAGAATCTCCTTACACTGCTGAGGCAGTCCTTGAACCTATGATCCTCCTGTCTCAGCCTCCCAAGTTCTGAGATTACAGGAGTGTGCCACCACACCTGGCAACAATCTTAAAGTGAAAAGCTGGTTGACCCAAAAGATTTAGAGAATGCAAAATACTGGGATAGCCGTTATCTTTTGTTTTTAAAAGATAAAGAAGATTGGTCAATATTTACATACTAATTCTCATAAAACTTAGGGTAAATCCATACTTATTTTTTACATTTTTGTCATCTGAAAAAGTAAATTTTAATCTACATTTTTTAACTAAGACGACCAACGAACTTTGCTATAATATTCAGAGGTTTGCGATAATAGTTCTGAGGAACGCTGACTTATAACCTTGAGATTATAAATATTTGTTACTGAAAACCACATTTATTAGAATGTTTGTTGTACAGAGTTGGATTTGTTCACTTAAAGTTGCAAACTATGTTTGCTCACTAAACCTGTGTAATTAACCACCGAAGAAGACCTCATTCATTTAACCATAATTAATTCAACAAATATAAATGGCTGTGCAGATTTCTTTAGAGTTAAGAACATTTTTAAAGGCATTTGCCCTTGTGAAAGTTATTTTGCAAGTAAAATTAAAAAGTGACTTTGGTAGCTAGCCTTATAAATAGTTCCCAATGATCCCCGCTTCCTGCTATTCACAGCCTGTGTAATATCCTCCCTATGAGTTGGTTGACTAGATATAATGACTTGCTTCTAATGAATAAAATACAGCAAAATTGAAAGGTTAGTATGGTGGAATTGTTTGATGTGTCAGCATGACTTGACTACAATCCTCAGTTATTTAGTCAAACACTAATCCAGGCGTTGCTGTGAAGGTATTCTGAAGATGTGATTAAAGTCCATAATCAGTTGACTTCAAGTAAAAGAGATTATGCAACTTAATTGGTAGCTGAAATTCAACCAGCTGAAAGATGTTAGGAAGAGCTGAGGATTCCCTGAAGAAGAAAAAATCCCACCTGTGGACAGCAGATCGCCTGCACCTGAGAAATCCCCTGTCCTTCCTGACGGCCTGCCCTGCAGACCTCTGACTCACCTCGCAGCTCCCAGGATCATGTAAGCTGCTTCCTTGCAGTAAATCTCTTCATGGACCCCTCCTGCTGGTCCAGCTTCTCTGGTTGAACCCTAATTGACACAGGGTTCTGAGATTAAGTTATTGAAGATTTAGGATTGAGATTAAGTTATACAAGACTTTCATTGTGCTTAAATTCGCTCCCTGGCTCTTCTTCTCTGATGGAGAAGGCTACCTGGCAAGGGGCTGAAGGACATCTCCAGCCAAGAGCCAGCAAGGAACTGAGGCCAATGGCCAGTGAAGAACTGAAGACTGCTGACCACCATGTGCGTGAGCTTAGAAGTGGATCCTGCCATGGTGAGCCTTGAAAAGATTATGGCCTCAGCCGATACCTGGATGGGGGGCCTCACAAGAGACCCTGAAGCAGAGGACCCAGTTATGCCATTGTCAAAAACCATGGGATAAAGTAATGATTATCATTCTTTAAAGCCATGAAGTTTGGGGGAATTCGCTATGCTACAATAGATAATTAATAAAGACCAACTCCAACCAATTTATTTTAAAGTGCAGTGCAAAATCTCATTCTTGTAGATGAACTTCTAGCTACTGATAACACCTGATGTGCTCTATGCTTCCCAATGCACTATCCTAAGATAGAATATGTAATTGGTCCACCACATCTACATAGGGACCTCATAACAGGACACTTAATAGGCCTGAACATATTTGTTGACTGTCTTTGGGTCAAGCGCCCTTCCCTGGTCCAAAGGGGGGTCAAGTGGTTGAGATATAGAGCTCTGCGACTGAACCAAAGGCTGATGTTCTGCAAAAGCTGTGCACGAGATGAGCCGATTGGAATTCGAATTTCATTCCCAGCAAAGAGCCAGAATCACAGAGTAATATTCAAAACATTTAGCTCGCCATACCGCAAGGCCACTGTGTGAGCCGGCTTTCCACCGCTGTGACATACCTGAGCAAGTCAAGTTAAAGGAGGAACGATTGATTTCGACTCCTAGATTCAGAGGTGTCAGCCCAGGGTCACTTGGCCCCATTGCTTTGGACCGTTGGTGAGGCAGAACATCATGATGGAGAGCGTGCTGGAGCAGAGTGCTCCCCTCATGGCAGCTAGGAAGCAAAGAAAGGGAGCGAAGAAGGGGCTGGGGGAAGAGATACCCTTCCAGGGCACGCCCCCAGTGACCTTCTCCCTCCAACCAGGCCCCGTCTCCTAGTTTCCACCACCTGCCAATAGTGCCTTCAACTATGAACTCAGCAATGGGTTAATTCATTGATGAGCTCAGAGCCTTCACGATCCAGTCACTTACCAAATCTGCACCACTGAGCATTATTGCAATGGGAACCAAGCCTTCAGCGTGGGAGCTTTGGGGACATTCCAGACCCAAACTCTTAAGAGGTACCAGCTATCCAAATGCTCACTTGGCCAATCAGAATGCATACCAGCTGTCCACCAGGCTCGTGTGTGTGCAAACGGATATCAGTCCTAATATAAACCAAAGCGCCTTTGCGCACATGTACTTCCTTCAAGTATTTAGAGATTAAAAGTGCTAAAAAGCTGAACACAGGGCTGTTGAGCAAATAAAGTTTTTATTAAGAGAAGAGATAAATAAGCCCAGTGTGGTAGTACATGCTTGTAATTCCAGTACTTAGGTGGGCTGAGACAGGAGGATTGCAGGTTCAAGATCAGCGTGCAGTAACTTAGTGAGACCCTGTTTCAAAATAAAATAAAATAGGGCTGGGGTATAGCTCAGAGGTAGAATGTCCCCAGGTTCAATCCCCAGTACCACAGGGGGAAAAAAAAAAGATCCAGGCATGGTGGCTCATGTCTGTAATCTCAGTACTTGGGAGGCTGAGACAAGAGGATCACAGGTTCGAGAACAGCCTCAGCAATGTAGCAAGACTCTCAGCAACCTAATGAGACCCTGTTTGAAAAATAAAAAATAAAAAAGGGAAGGCTGGAGATGTAACTCTGAGGTAGAATGATCCTAGGTCTAATCCCCAATAACACACACACACACACACACACACACACACACAGACGAATAAAAAGAGATAAATATTAAAAAGCTGGGTTTCTCAGCCTGGGACTCCCTTCCTTTCTCCTTGCATATAAACTTTCCAACCATGGATTATTTCCCCAGGAACCCAAGACTCGGCACCAAGTTCTCAAGATTCTCTGGAGCATCTTTCTGAGAGTTCTTAGAGTTGACCCTTTTATCATGATCAGAATTTTTGGTTGTTCAAGCTTTCATAGCATCCTTGGCGTCTCTCAGATATGGAACCCTCACCGATGGCCTCAATATATGCGAAATTCCACTATCTAGCTGACAACTGTGCTTTCTTCATTTTGTAGACCAAGACAAGGTTGAAGATTAGATTACAGTGCAGCAAATATTGACCTCCTCCCCCACTCCCAGATATCGCCCCTGACCCTTTGACGCAGAGCTTGGCTCTGTGACTTGCCTCACTGTAAGCAAATGTAGTATTGTCCCACCTTTTGATTTGGACTTGGCCATCCATGTGCTTTGCCTTGGCCAATAAAATATCAGCAGACCTGATGCAAGAGTTGGAACCGGGTTGCTTTTGCTTCACGTGGCAAAGACATACCTTGGGCAACCTCTTGTTTCAGGAGGAACGAGACACGTGGAGCAGAAACTGGTGCAATCTACATCTGAGGTCAGCTGCGTCTAGATGACCCACAGACCTCTGAGAGAGAGAGAGGGGGGAAAAAAGTTGATTTCATTTGTTTTTGAACCCATGCTTCTCTCGACAAGATTATTTTGTTCAGCTTTTGCGAAGTATATCCTTCCTGACTGTCCAAAGGTTATTATTGTCTTTTTGGCCGAGACAATGTACTTAACGGTGGCCTTGCTGCGTAACTGAGAAACTCCTCGCTGATAAACAGGAGGCAGTACAAAGAGACCCGCACACCGGCTTCAAGTAGCGTCTCCCAGATGTGCCCACAGAAGTCTAAGAGGCAGCTTAACAGATGTACAAAGCTGCAGATCAGAGGGGATATAAAACAGTTAAACTTGCTTCAAGGCACAACGTGTCACCATCTAACAGTCCCTCGCATTCTGAGCCCCTCCGAGGAGGAACCTGCACTGGCCTCCGCGCCTGGCTGTCGGCATGCCAGGAAGATTATAAAAATGCCTTGCTGTGATATGCTGCCCTCCTGCCTGAGAAGCTGCTATTAAGCTGAGTATTTACTGCACCTATTCAGACAGGAGCAGCAGCGAAGAGTGCTACCTGTCTTCTAGTTGGATAAATTAGTTGTGGGTGTCGCAAGATTATAGCTGCCTATTGTTCTGTCTGCTGAAGGTGGGAAGAGATGAAAGCCCCCGGTCTGCCCTTGTAATGTTTCGTGTGAAATGCACCAGGCAACCTCTTTTCTTCTTGCTTTAATGGTGAAACAAGATCTGGCCCGGCTAGATTAGAGTTTGGGGCATAATTAAAAAGACAACACACGGCAAAAGGGGAGGGGAGCACGTTTATTTATAGCGGGAGGGCACGTAGGAAAGGAAAGAGATGGCAAAACAAGGAACCTGGGAACATCAAATGTGGGAGTCAGTACAGGTGAGTTCCCTGCCCTGCTGTATAAATTGATGTTCTAATCAGAGCAGAAATGTGCACTAGTCAGTGCAGAAATAATCTTCAATTTGTTCAAGCCCTCTCAAAATATTTTTTATATAAATTGTTTTGCCCTCACATTTCCATGATATATGGAGCTATGAACTCTAAATTAGTGTTAACAGAAATTGACAAGCTCTGCGTTAAAAAATATCAGCCAGCCAGCCAGCCCTACAGGCTTAATTATAGGAGGAGAGTAGGATGTGCACAAAAATCCTCTTTCAAAAATTTTACCACATGCAGTATAAATAAAAGATTATCTCAGCCACTGGTAACCTTACAGATCAAAAGGAAAGCAGGAAAGTGACTTTGCTGGCATTTATAATTATTTATCTTGAGTGAACAGTTTTGCTGTATTTTGACAAATCCAAAATTCCTCTTTTTTTGTGGGACAGAAGCAGCCCTACTTTGTGCATCTCGGACACAGGTTCAGGAAATCGCTTGAATTAAAATAACACACACTTTGTTTTTAATATACTTTTATTCATGCATTGTAGTCTCACATCATAATGTAGTTCAGAATGATAGGAACATTCAGGCACACAGCACTTGGTGAGCTCCCCCTTTCCCCCTCCCATGTCCTCCCTCCCCACTCCCTCCTCTTCCCCATACATGGTATTGAGATTGGCATTGATAATTTCACATATGTACATAATATCGGTAGAAGTGTTTCCTTCATTAATTCTCCTCCCCCCCCCACCACCACCTTCCCCTAGACCACCTCCATCGCTCCACTAGGGTTTCTCCTCCATTACCTAAAGTTCCTCTCATATCTGGATTACTCCCTAGCTTCTACATATGAAAGGGAACATATGACCCTTCACTTTCTGTGACTGGCTAATCTCACTTAACATAATGTTCTCCAGGTCCATCCATTTACCTACAAATGATGTAATTTTGTTCTTCTTTATTGCTGAGAAGAATTCCATTGTGTGGACATCCCATAATCTTGTGATCCATTCATCTGTTGATGGACACCTAGGTTGGTTCCAAAATTTTGCTATTGTGAATTGTGCTGCTATAAACATAGATATGTATATATTTCCATAATATTCTGATTTTAGTCCCTTTGGAGAGATACCCAGGAGTTGTATAGCTGAATCATTTGGTGGATCCATTCCCAGTTTCCTGAGGAATCTCCACACTGATCCCCATAGGAGCTGCACTAATTTGCAATCCCACCAACAGTGCAGAAGAGTTCTTACTTCCCCCACATTCTCACGAGCATTTATTGTTGTTTGTCTTCTTGATGATTGCCATTCTGATTGGGGTTAGATGGAATCTCAGTGTAGTTTTGATTTGCATCTCCCTGATTGCTAATGATGTTGAAAATTTTTTCATATATTTATTGGCCATTTGTATTCCTTCATTGGGAATGCACACTTTAAATGGAGACAGGTTCCCCACATGTCAGGTAAGATCATGTAGATTTATTCTTCAGCAAATATCTAGTGTGTACATGCACTACATATTTTTAAGTGCCCTTTATAATGCCTCTAGCAGGATTTATACTCTTTGACTGTCCTGAGTTTTATTTTTACTTTTCAAAGATAATCCCTGTTAGAATGTTTACATTTTATATCGCTTCTGTCTTATAATGTTTTCTTATAGTTGCATAAAATTTTTCAACATATATGTTTCTTTACCTATTTGTATATTTTTCATAATAAATAGGAAGCTCTATATTTTTATAATAGTTATCCTTAAATTGTAAATTTGTATGATAATGAGTTCTCACTTTCTTTAGGAAATAGACATTACTTATTTAGAGAATAAAGAAATGTATATATTTATTTTTCCCCACTCTCTCCTCCACCCTCCAAGTTTTGTAATTTATTTTGTCTTTCATAGTGTTCTTTTTTGTGCTATTACATATATTTTGCCTATATTCATTTATTTGTTAATATTAAAATCATATCCTTTAACAGCTTTTAAAAATGAGGAAATAGCATCACAGGTTTTGTGTCTGAATATGCTTAGTCTTCATTTTTCCAGTGTCTTTTGCCCTTACTCTCCCAGTTTATGTTATGTTATCGTGCCTACATTTTTACGGTATGCAACATTTACTTTCTGTTCTTTAATCTGAACCATGCATTTGGTTTTAGTATTAGTGCTGATAAATTCCATACTCATATTGGCTCCTTTTTTTGCATATTTTGGTTGGCTGGTGTTTGTCCTCAAGAAGGGCTTATGAGAATATTCGCTGAATTCTTGCATGTTCAAAAATACCTGCCTGTTGCACTTATAACCAAGTGACATTATTTCCTTGAAGCTACTTAGGTGTTGGCCAGGTGAATTCTAGCACTGATTGTTGCTATGGAGAAGTTTGAGGCCAGCATAACCCTTTCTTCATTTAAAAATGACTCTTTGCCTAGCTGCCCGAAGAATGTGGTTGTTGTTGTTTTGAAGTTCAACAACTTTACTAGGGTATGTCTCAGTTAGCTGTTCTGAGTCAGTTTTCCTTCAAAGATGGCATTCTCTTTTTTATGTGGATACGAGTCATCTTTTACTTCAGGAAAGCTCTTCTTGATGATATGTTTAAGTATCTGATTGTGATTCAGTATTTCCTTCTTCAGCAACCCAAAATAAGCATATATTGCATATATTTAATTTCCTTTGATTGTCCTACATATCTTCTCCTTTCTTATCCTTTTAACTCCTTCATTTTTTACTTCATTTCTTCCCCATCGCATCCCAGTTTCTACCTCCTATGTTCCCTACGGTGATTTTAGCAGCATCTCATTTCCCTGGGGTGTCTTCCAATTTCATTTTCATTTCTATGATGGTGTCTTCAAGCTTTCTCCTGAGTTGTTACGGATCACACTTCGTCTCTCTCTCTCTCTCTGTTGCCTCGTGAGCTCTTCTCTGAGCTCTTGTATCTCTGATTTGTGCTCTTTCTTCATAGAATCAATTGCTTCATTTTTTAAATGGATGGCAAAGCATTTGGACATAATTTTCATCTACCCAATGGAAATATTTTTCTGGTGTTTGTCTCCCACTTGTCTTATTCTTCTCCTGTTCTTATATGGATCCTCTGCTGGCTTCTTTTTGAATTTTTCACCTTTGAAAACCTTTTGAGTTTATCTTTTTCTTTCTCATTTTTCTTGTTGCTTTTGAGTGGCTTCCAGGAAGCAAAGAAAGTGTAGCTTTATGTCACCATCTACAAACCCAGTCTCTTCCATTCTTGTGAAATGACTATTTTTAATAAGTTTTATAATGCCCACAACATACTAGAACTTGTAAAAATTACATATAACATATCACATTTATGTATAAATTTGTAATATGTAAATATATTTGGTTACATACCCCTCAGATTTTTATTTATGAGAACCGATTTTAAAAAGCTTAGAGAATGCTGAAGCCAAAAAAATTAATTATATTGAACACTACTATAAAGCAGATACCTAAGGCCTTTGGTCCACAAAGAAGTAACATCTCCTTCTTTTAATAAAACCTAGGCAACTATCACATACTATGTAAGTAATATGCATTGGAGAAAAATGGTGTGAGGAATAGTATCTGATAGAAATGTAATAATAACATACTTTCGATAGTTTTGTGTTTGATAGCATACTATTTTGTAAAGCATTTTCACATATATTATTTCATTCAATCTTCCAAATGACCCATTGAAGGGGATATTATGTCCTTTTTATAAATAGGAAACCTGAGGCCCAAAGAAGCTAAGTCACTTATTAAAGGTCACAGCTGAATGTCAAACCCTGGTCACTGGAGTCTTCAGTTGCTGCCTGCGATTCAGGAAGTGATAATGTCTTTTGGTGGGACATGGACTCAAACAATAGCAAATCCTATAGTTTAAGAAGCTGCTGAGTCGCAGAACTTTCCTAATATAAACCCATTAACTCTGATTTCTTTGTTTTAATGGAATGAAAGCAGAGAAAGAGATGTCAGTTTCTTTAAATACTTGAGGTAATCTTTTTAAAGTCTCTTAGGTTGGCTCCACAGCACAAAGGGAAGGGGTGGTGTATTCATTCTTCAATTTATTTGGTCAACGTATGTGTTCGAGGCAGGTAACTGTACCCCATGAGGACTTCAGAATGGGATCCTGGAAACAGCCTAATGCTCTTTGTTATCGTACACATTTTATTTTCAACTTATTCAGTGCTCAGATGACCAGCAGCTTGGTATCAAGTCAATTACTATTTGAGAGTATATCAAATGGCCATCAGTTAAAATGTCAGCATCGCTTTATTCTTTTGAAATAAACTGCCTCTCCCATAACTCATTCTGAGGCTTGGTGGCCAGTGCTATGCAATCAAATAATTGAAACTTCTATCACTTCTAAATGTAGCTCAGGCACAGCCAAGTGCGTGACATCTGACTGATTTATTGATATAGTCAGAACACGTATATGTGTGCGTGTGCGTGTGTGTGTTGGGGAAAGCATAATTGCGAATGGATTGGCTATGCTCAAACATTTCAAAAGATGTATAAACAATATTTTGAGATAGATAGCATCTAACAACTGTGAAAATTGCTTTTATAAATTTACAAACTCAAGCCAGGCATGGTGGCGCACGCTTGTAATCCCAGTACTTGGGAGGCTGAGACTGGAGGATCCAGGTTCGCGGCCAGCCTCAGCTACTTAGTGAGGTCCTCCGCAACTTAGTGAGACCCTGTTTCAAAATAAAGTATAAAAAATAGAGCCGGGGGTGTAGCTCGGAGGTAGAAGTCCCCTGGGTTCAATCCCCGGTACCACAAAAATAAATAAATAAATAAATAAATAAATAAATTTACAAACTCAGCCAGGCGTGATGGCACACACTTGTAATCCCAGTACTTGGGAGACTGAGACAGGAGGATCGCAGGTTCAAGGACAGCCTCAGCAAATAGTGACTCTCATTAACCTAGCGAGACCCTGTTTCAAAATAAAAATAAAATAGGGTTGAGGGTGTAGCTCAGAGATAAAATGTCCCTGGGTTCAATCCCCAGTGCCACAAAAAAATAAATAAACAAATTTACAAACTCATAACTATTTTAATAAGGTTGTTTTAATGTAATCAGAAGAACTCCAATCCCAGGTAGCTAACAGATTTTTCCAGTAAACATTTTATTATTGATACTGAAAAATTTAAAAGCATTGCTTTTCTAAATAAATTCCAGATTTTGGAATAGCTGGAAATCTCTCCTTGTTTAAAAAGTGCTCACTTCTTAGTGTTAAAAAATGAATCTAAGCCAAAGTACAGGAAGGAAAGAGGGAGGGAGGGAGGGAGGGAGGGAGGAAGGGAGGAAGGAAGGGAGGGAGGGAGGAAGGAAGGGAGGGAGGGAGGGAGGGAGGGAGGAAGGAAGGAGAAAGAATAAAGGAGGAAGGAAAGGAAGAAGATTTGATTGGGAAATTTATATTTATGTAATTAGAATTTCATGAGAAACTAAAAGTTGAGACAAGGCTTTTTAAATATGAAATCATCACCCTGCTTTCTGCACCTAATTCTACAGCTCCTAAAATGGCTAATTAAAACTTAACTGTATTGCTTAGTTAATTCTGTTGACAGTTAACCCTGGGGAATATTTTGGCAGTTAATTATATACATTGACTGTTTTTATATGCTGGGTATAAATTTATAGTGACACAACTATAAAATCCCACCCCAGCAACCAAATTTTTGTTCATATGAAGAACCAGACTAATCTTACTCAGTGGTAAGAAATGTAACTGGGCTCATTTGATTAGTGATTATTCCTGTAGTACTTCCCAGAGCCTGTCATTCTTGTGGATTGTTCTGCTGCAACACAATCTACAAAAAGATGTATATTTCTAAAAAGGACATATTGGTGAATAAATAAGAACTCTCTCTCTCTCTCTCTCTCTCTCACACACACACACACACACACACGTGCACAGACACGCACACAAGGGCACACACACGCAGACATATTTTAAAGTTAGATTTCTACTCACCTTCTGAAAGGGTCAGGGGAGGGAAGGGAGAGAGAGGGAGACAGCTCTATGGTAGAACAGGCTTCATTGAGATAAAACCTGCAGAGAAGGGTCTCCAGGAAAGGATGGAGCCTGTGTCTGCTTGAGGGTTTCTATAGGTTAACCAAGAAGGAAATTCAAATTCTGGCAGGTAATTCTTAAGGCAGGAGAGCGGAGGTCTTCAAGGCGGGAAGGGGGTTATCTAAAGGTCCCCTGCAATCAGTGCCAAGCAAGATATGGGGGAGTGAGTTCCAGTAAGAAAGATAGGGGGACTTTTCCAGTAAGTGGAGAGCTTTCACAAAATGGAGCTGCTTTTGCTCTGACCAGCCATCTAACACTTTGATATTTTATTCAATTCCAGATTTTTTCTTTTTTTTTTTTTTGTTTTGGTACTTGGGATTGAACCCATGGACATTCTACTTCTAAGCTACACCTCCATCTCCATCCCCCCCTTTTTTTTTTGAAACAGGGTCTCACTAAGTTACTGAAGGTCTCACTAAGTTGCTGAAGCTGGCCTCAAACCTGTGATCTTTCTGTCTCTGCCTCCGGAGTACTGAGATTATAGACGTGTGCCACTGCACCTCATTCAGTTGTAGGTTCTTTTTTTTTTTTTTTTTGCGGTACCGGGGATTGAACCCAGGGGCATTCTACCTCCGAGCTACACCCCCAGCCCTATTTTTTATTCTTTATTTTGAAACAGGGTCTCACTAAGTTGCAGAGGCCTCACTAAGTAGCTGAGGCTGGCCTCGAACCCAGATCCTCCAGTCTCAGCCTCCCAAATACTGGGATTACAAGTGTGCACCACCACGCCCAGCTCAATTCCAGGTTCTTAATAAATGACTATACTCAGTCCAAGCACTTGCTAGATTAAAAATATGATACAGATTCATACCGAAGGAATTTATCATCTAATTGGGGAATCAAGATATTGACGGTATAAAATAAAGAAATAAGAACCAAATCAGGTACCAAAATGCACTGGGCTTTGGAGCCGGAGTAGTGTGAGTTCTTGGGTTTCAGGAAGAAGTGAGGCTGTGGGGATTGGAGGAATGAGGCAGGGGAATGGTGGTAAAGTTAGGAACCTAGACCCACAGAGCACAAAGCCTGGAATGCCTAGCTCAAACTAGTGAGACAGGGAAGGCGTCACTGAGAATCCATGTCTGATTTTTTATATTTGGAGGCAACTCCATGCTTTTTCCGTAGTCTGTACTAATCCATGCCCACCAACAGCGCACGGCTCCCTCTTCTCCACGTCCTCATGTGCACGGACACCTTTTTGCTAATAGCCATTCTTACTTGAGTGACTTGACATCTTGCTGTGGTTTTTATTTGCATTTGATTTGCATTTCCTTGCTGATTGGTGGTGTTCAGCATCTTTCCACTATTATGTTTTTGTGTATCGGTTAAAATTCTTTTAGAAAGTGCATTTTGAAAAAGAACATGATGTTTGAGACAAGTTTTTGTTTGTTTGGTTGGTTGGTTTTTGGCTTTAATTTTTTGTGGT
Source organism: Glis glis (assembly GCA_004027185.1). Lineage (NCBI taxonomy): Eukaryota > Metazoa > Chordata > Mammalia > Rodentia > Gliridae > Glis > Glis glis. The sequence continues at coordinate 27,716 of PVJS01007037.1, forward strand.
ACTGGGGATTAAACCCAAGGGCATTCTACCTCTGAGCTACACGCCCAGCCTTTTTGATTTATTTTGAAACAGGGTCTCACTAGGTTGCTGAGAGTCTCACTAAGTTGCTGAGGCAGGTCTGAAACCTGCCATCCTCCTGTCTCAGCCTCCCGAGTACTGGGATTACAGGTGTGCGCCACCACTCCCAGCTGAGACAAGTTTGAAAAGACAAAGAGTTTGTCAAGAGGAAGAGGAAGGGCAGAGTGCACAAGTCAAAAGCAGAAAACACTTAAAAATTCTAGGAAGTTGAGACTTTTCCTGGAAATTATCAGAGCCATGAGAGTTTTTCAGGAAGGGAAGGACATGGTCAGGGTTGAGTTTTGAAAAGCTCCGCTGAAGGTAGAATCCAGAGAAGGGGCCTATTAGAGACAGGGAAATGCCTGGCAGGTGCAATGGATGATAAGCAAAGAAGTTCCAGGTGAAGATTAGGTGACCATGCCACTGCATAGACACAGGCAAAGGAGGGACTTATGTATTTCTTTACTTATTCATTACTGGTCTTGAAGCATTGTTTTAGAAGACACACCCAAAGGTAGATTTTAAGTAGTTGCTTTCTTCAGAATTATAGAAGACTAACCCCATCTCCGGCTACTTTGAGGGATCTGTGGCTTGCAAGCCAAACCAACAAATATTTATGGAGCAGGACACCGTGCTCAGCCCTGGGAAGCTGCCATTTCTGTGCTGCACAAATGATGCTCCAGCCGATTGGAATGGGGACCGTCAGTGGCCCACTCCAGTAAACATCCTGCAGTAAGCAAAGCTGTCGTGTCTGCAGCCTGTGCAAGAGAAGAAAAAAATGACCGTGACTTCCGTTACCCAGTGAGCTCCATCCATCTGCCCTTACCAGTGAAGTTAAGTGTAAATAAATAAATACAACCAAGTTCACTGGTAACCTTTAGTGCCTTCCATTAATCAGAGTAATAAGGGGTGTTTTCTGGGGCCTTCACTCACACTACCGAAAGAAATATGGTGACATGGGGTCAGTTTCGCTCCAGCCCTGTGACACTTTGTCAATATGATATTGGCAATTCAGTTATGGTGAAAAATAAAGGCATTATATAGTTGTTAGGAGCTAGTAAGTACATTATTTATTATGTTTTTTGCCATCAATCAGAAACCAAGCCAACAGATACCAGCTGCCTGATCATTTTCCTGCAATAGGCCTAAAACAGTTTGCTCACACTTGCTCATTCTCTCTCTCTCTTTGTGTGTGTGTGTGTGTGTGTGTGTGTGTGTGTGTGTGTGATTGTGTGCATTAGAAAACGTTAGATCATTTGAGGTTGATGAATGTGGGGACTTATTAACAGGAAATGAAAACTGATAGGTATTTAACATTTAATGTGAAATAATCTACTGTCACATAAAATACCCAAAATAATACTAACTGTTTTAATTGTCCCTGGTAATTAAGCTGCCACTGTGGCCATTAAAAAGATAGGTGGATAGTAAGTTATTGACACAAGCTCTTCAAATAAAGTGGGTTAATTTTAAACCTAAATTTAACTTAAATTGAATGATTGCCTGCCTCTGCCCCCTCTCTCCGTGTGCATGTGTGCACATTAAAAATCTGTTTTACACCCCAAATCACCAAGTCAGCATATGGTAATAAAAATTCCACCTAATCCAATTTTCACTTTTTCTAAAGGGAAAGAATTAGTTAATATATAGTGATAGAATGTAGGCTAGCTCTTTGGGAAGTGTGTGTGTGTGTGTGTGTGTGTGTGTGTGTGTTCACATAGCATCACATATCTAAATAAACTTGGGAGGATTCAAGTTAAAAGTTTTAATCAAAGACAGACAAAATTTTAAAAATACATAATTGAATATATTTCAAATCTCTTAAGGAGAAAGAAAATGTCTGGACTTGGGATTCTGAACCTGTCCTTTGTTTCTCTTCTACCCTCATCTCCCCAGTACTTTTTTAATTTTTAAATTTTTTTTTTTGCGGTACCGGAGATTGAACCCAGGGGCGTTCTACCTCCGCGCTACACCCCCAGCCCTATTTTTTATACTTTATTTTGAAACCGGGTCTCACAAAGTTGCGGAGGGCCTCACTAAGGAGAGAGAGAGAGAGAGAGAGAGAGAATGAGAAAGAGAGAGAGCGAGAGAGCTGAGGCTGGCCGCGAACCCGTATCCTCCGGTCTCCGCCTCCCAAAGTACTGAGATTACAAGCGTGTGCCACCACGCCCGGCAAATCTTTTTATTTTTATTTTTTTTATTTATTTATTTATTGCGGTACTGGGGATGGAACCCAGGGGCATTCTACCTCTGAGCTACACCCCAGCCCTATTTTTATTCTTTATTTTGAAACAGGGTCTCACTAAGTTGTAGAGGCCTCACTAAGTAGCTGAGGCTGGCCGCGAACCCAGATCCTCCTGTCTCAGCCTCCCAAGTAGTGGGATTACAGGCGTGCGCCACCACACCCGGCTCCCACCCCTCCAGTACTTTTCAGTCCAGATAACAAGTTCAGATTCCCTGTAGACACTAAGCTGTTTCGCGAGCCCTTTTCTCTGGAACACTTTTGCCTCCTACTTGGCCAGCTAATCGCCACTCTCTCTTCAGGACTTGGCACACGCCTCTCCTTCTCCAGGAAGCTGTGCTTGTCATCTGCACCCCCCAGTCCCCACCTCTGCCTGCTGGAGTTTGGAATCAGAGGTCTGCCTTACCATACACCCCTGACCTTAGACAGTTATTGGCTAGTCCCTCCTTTCCCCACCCTTCTGCCATGGAGGGCAGCCTCAGCAAATAGCTAGACTCTCAGCAACCTAGGGAGAGCCTGTTTCCCAAAAAAAAAAAAATAATAATAAAATAAAAAAGGGCTGGAGCTGTAGCTCAGAGGTAGAATGCCCCTGGGTTCAATCCCAGTACCATAAAAAGAAAAAAGAAAAGAGAGAAGAGAGAAGAGAAGAGAAGAGAAGAGAAGAGAAGAGAAGTCTCAAACTATTTATTTGACCTAATAACTCTACTGATAGGGTTAGTTAATATCTACTGATAGAAATTATCTGAAAAGAATAATAAATTTTGGAGAAGAAAGTCTTATTTACCTAACTTAAGTATAGCAAGGCTTTTCCTTTTCTAACTCACAGGATGTTCTTTGTTATCCTTGCTAGGGGCAAGGGTGAGAGGTTTTGGCAGAGAAACAGGTTCCAGAGCCTATGCACTCAGTTAACAAGATTAATGGAGAATTATAGAGCACTAGATATTTGCCTGCTCTTTAGTCCCAGACTGTCCACTGGGAGAGGGGGACCTCACATCCCTGTAGCAGTATCTACACCTGGACCATATCCAAACACAGAAAGAAATTCTCAATGATCACACGGGTTGGGATGCAAAAAGTCTTCACTCTAATCCTATGCAAACTGGGAGCTCTGCCCAGGAATATGTAATGGTAGCACTGCACGAACACTTCATGGTAGCATTACAAGTCAGAAACAGTTGTTCCTATAGAATTTTGGCTCTTGAGCCCCTTGAAGATCTGAGGCTTCAACTCAAGTCAAATGGTAGAAGAGATTCTTAGCAGAAAGGTCAAAATATCTCAATTTACCCAACCAGGTTCCAAGCCACTTTCTGGAACAGAAGCTCTCTGCCTAGGTAGCTGCTCCTAGGTGATAATGAATACAAATGACTTTCCCTGGAACCACGGTGACACAGAACCTGGAAGTTGACAGCAGGTCCCTAGTTGTCCATCAAAAAGCACGAATGCACCGTGCTGCCACCTGCCATCAGGAGAACTTTTTACCACCACCAGGTCACTTGTCATTTCTCCGCAGAATGCACTCAGCTGGATCAGCCTGTAATACACCAACGTGATTTCAACTAAACTGCAGAGCTAAATACCAGAGGAGTAGGGCACTTGGCGTGAAGAAGAAAAAGAATGAAATAACTATCATTACCTCCCTGAACTTCAATAACGATGAAAGAGCCCTCTTCCCAAGAAGTCCAGATCCCCAATTTCAGATGGTGTAGTGGCAGCCAGCTTAGCAGATCAGAAGCAGATACTTGTCTGCTCATAAGATGTCTTTCTCTCCCATTGAGCAGGTCAAGATGACCCTCCAGCAGCAGCCCCAGGCCAAGCTTTGGGCCACTGACCACATAGTCGATTTAATCCGAAGCAGTGGTTTGAACACTCCATCTAGAATCTTACTGAAAATAAGTAACTATGGACTCCCTGCTAGAAAAAATGTGTATGTGCACACGGGCATTGTTAGGGTTTGGATCTGGATGGTCCCCCAGAATCTCGTGTTGAAAGCGTGGTCCCCGGTGCAGCACTGTTCAGAGGTGGGCGTTGCGGCAGTAAATGGATCACGAGGACTCTGACCTTATCAGTGGATTCATCCAAGTTAGTCCATAGCTGGATGCACTCCTGGGAGTAGGACCTAGCTGGAGGAAGATCAGTGCGGGGGATGCCCTGGAAGGGTTTATCTTCTTCCCAGCCCCTTCCTCCTCTCTCTTTCTACTTCCTGGCTGTCATGAGTGGAACAGCTTCCCTCTACCATACCCTTCCACCATGACCTTCTGCCTCACCTCAGGCTCAGAGCAATGCAGCTGGCTGACCACAAACTGAGACTTCTGAAACTACGAGCCCAAATAAACTTTTCCTCCTCTAAGTTGTTCTTGTCAGGTGTTTTTGTTCCAGCAATGCAAGGCTGACTAACATACACATGCTACATGATTGCTATAGCCTGAATCTTGAGTGTCTTCCAAAGGCCTATATGTTAAAGGCTTGATCCCCAGCCCATGGTACTATTGGGAGGTAGTGGAGCCTTTAAGAGGCGGAGCCTAGTTGGAGAAAGTTAGTCATTGGGAGCATGCCTTTGAAGGGGATCTTAGGACCCTGGCTCCTTCCTGCCTCTCTTTGCTTACCTACTGCCATGAGCTGAGCAACTTCCTCCACCCACACACTCCCTGCCATAATGCACTGTCTCACCACAGGTGCAAAGCAACAGAGCCAAGAGACCCTCTAAAACTGTCAGCAAAATAACCTTTTCTCCTTATAACTTGTTTGCCAGGTATTTTGTCACAGTGACGGAAAGCTGAGTAACACAATGATATACAATACTGATGGAGCACAAGGACTTTCAGATGCCCATCCACAGAGCCAACTATAGGTTCACTCTACTCTCATGCCGCCACACCCTGTGCTCATGTCTGTACCAGGCCTCATTTACGGAAGCATGGAGCTCTATTCTACTAACCTCAGAAGAAACCTTATAACCTCTCCCAGCACAGAGCTCCTGGAAGCCACTCACGAAGGTGAGTGGGTAAAACATCCTTGTCACTGTTCATAAGCGTCCCTGGTAAAGAAGCTCTGTTCTAAGCTGGGTGTGGTTGCACACACTTGTAATCCCAGTACTTAGGAGGCTGCAACAAACCTCAGCAACTTAGTGGGACCCTGTTTCAAAATAAAATAGGGCTGGGGGTGTAGCTCATACAGTGCCACACAAAAAAAAAAAGAAAGAAAGAAAAGGAAAGGAAAAGAATCTCTGTTCTAGAGAAAGCCCCTTCTCAGTCTGACCTCCTCCTCCGTGGATTTATGTATGGCTCTCTAATGATGTGGAAAAGCAGTTTGGTGCTAAGGAAAAACAAAACCACCTACAGTAAGAAATTAAGAGCAAAACTACATAAGGCTTTTTTTTAAAAACAATGGTATTCTAGCTGCATTTTTCAGTCAAGAGTCATAAAATCATTTCCCAAGTCAGAAGTATCATTATCCTCATTTCACAGGTGGAAAACTGGGAATTACAGAGAGGTTAATGGCTGTGTCTAAAAGCACACAGCAAGCCCTCATCAGAGGGAGCTGGAAAATACAGGTAGAATCCAGGGCTCACACTGTTCTGTGATAACCCAAACTTTCCTGAACAAGTTTGGCTTGGCCTAATTGGCATTCAATTTTAAAAAATGTCTTTCATTAAAAATATAATTTGAAGAACTGGGTAATTGACTCACATTTGATTAAGGCAGATTCTATTGGATTAACATGATTAATAGATAAAATTATAATCAAACAGAAAGCAGTACAAAAGGTGACTAAGTCATGGATCACATTAAGATACTAAGTTTTAAAAAGATGGATGTGCTGGGGTTTTTTTCTTTTTACATTAGAAACAGTCATTTCACAGTGGGTGTCACACTGTTCAGTTATCACTAGTAGGGTAATTAGAATGAAGTTTGTGTTCAGGATTAAAAGAAGAAGTACTTGGGAGGTGTTTTGATTTCACAGTAAGGGAAACCTCTTTCTGTCCTCTTTCTGATTCTCCCCAAACCATTTGGTTCAAGCTGGGTGGTAAATTTCCCAGCCGATAATGAAGTAGACTCAGACCTAAATATAGTTAATGCCACATCAAACTTCAAAGCTTCTTTCAGGACCTGTAATGTTCCCATTCCCTACCCTGTGCAGAGATAACACGGTCCACAGTATTTCCTACAAATGCAAAATTGCATCACCAATAGAATCTTCGTTAACTGATATGAAACTACTCCAATATCAGCCACTTCCAGCCAGCCGGGGCCAGGAATTCAAATGCAGACTAGAATGTTTGAGGGTTTTATGTGTCACGAGGTTTCATGTCTTTTTCCCCAGCTGCTGTGATATGAATTGAGGTGAATGTGAAAGTTAACAATCTTGTCACTGCCAAGACTTTGTCCCTTTGGGGGACTGACAGGGTGGTGGCAGCCTCCCTCTCAAAACGTCCATGTCTGTGTAACTGGGAAGTGGAAGGGGACTAGGAGAGGCCTTAGCCATCCCACAGTCTTCCTCAGTGACCCAAAAGCCAACTTACATAGCATATGGTATAAAGGAAACTGGTTTCCTAACAAACCAGCTCTAGCGCAGCCCCTCAGCCTCCACCCCAGCTAGCTTGACACTCCTGAGATCGTCCTACATCGACAGAGCCACCTCTGTAGTCCCTATTCTTACCATGTCGTTATTTCTGATGCATGCTCTGATCAAGCAAATGTCTAAGAACTGGAACTGAAAGAGGGTGTTGCAAATATATCAATGCCAATCTCAATATCATGTGGGGGTGGGGGAGGGAGTGGTGAGGGGGCCAGGGGGAAGCTCACCAAGTGCTACATGCATGTGTGTCCCTATCACTCTGAACCCTGAGACTATGATGTACCAATAAAAGTATATGCATATATATATTATTTTTGTGGTACTGGAGATTGAACCCAGGGGCGTTCTACCTCCGAGCTACACCCCTGGCCCTATTTTTTATCCTTTATTTTGAAACCGGGTCTCACGAGGTTGCGGAGGGCCTCACTAAGTAGCTGAGGCTGGCCGCGAACCCGGATCCTCCGGTCTCCACCTCCCAAGTACTGGGATTACAAGTGTGCGCCACCACGCCCGGCTAAAAGTATATTTTAAAAATATGGCTTAGCTTTATTGAATATAAGAATGACAAAATGTTTGAAGATTGATGATATTTCATGTTGGCAAAGGTTTGGAGAACAAGTTTTATCTCGTACAACTTGTTAACAAGTATATATTAGTATATATATTTGATAACAACTTGTTAATGAGTATATATCAGTATATATATTTGGTAGTATCTGTCAAAGTATTAATAAAATGTATGTGCCTTTTGACCAAGGCATTCCATGTATATGCCTCTGTACAATGATATGGATTCAAAGCTGTTTGTTGTAACAATTATTATATTTTGTATTTATATTTCAAAATATTAGAAACAACCTAATTGTTCATCAATAGGAATATGGTCAAGTAACTTGGTATAGATACACTATGGAATATATACAAATCTCTATTTTGAAAGGTATATACAGCCGGGCGTGGTGGCGCACGCTTGTAATCCCAGTACTTTGGGAGGTGGAGACCGGAGGATCCGGGTTCGCGGCCAGCCTCAGCTCTCTCTCTCTCTCTCTCTCCCTGTCTCTCTCTCTCTACTTAGTGAGGCCCTCCGCAACTTCGTGAGACCCGGTTTCAAAATAAAGTATAAAAAAATAGGGCCGGGGGCGTAGCGCGGAGGTAGAACGCCCCTGCGTTCAATCCCCAGTACCGCAAAAAAAATAATAATAATAAATAAATAAATAAATAAATAAATAAAACCTATTAAGTAAGTGTTCATGTTAATCTAAATAAATGAATGATTAAAAGTTTGGTGAAATATAGGCTACTTAGCAAGGTACAGTATCTCAAATGAGAAACCTCGATGAAGTGACTAAAATTAATGCAACCAGTGATGGACTGATGTCATGTGTGTGTCACCTGATAGGATTCAATGAGAAGAGCACACCATCACTTCTGTGACATTCCTGCCCAGGACATAGGGCCTGGATCAAATCCTAAGAGAACACCAAACACACCAAAATTGAGGGACCATCTACAAAATCACGGGTCTGTAAATCTTCAGCAGGGAACAAGCTGTTCCATGTCTCAGGAGACTGAAGAACCGTGATGACTAAGTGCACACTTGACTGTGTACTGGACCCTTTCACTACAAAGACATTGAGACAACTGGTGGAACATGAACGGAGAGTGAGGACAAGATGGTAGTCATGTGCCCGTGTTAACCTCCTCACTGATGGCTGCGTTGCAGTGATGTCGGAGAATGTATTCTCCTACATGTTTGTAGGAAATGCGCCCTAAACTATTCAGGGATAAGTGCATCATGTGAGCACCTTACTCTCGAATGGCATAGCAAAAGTTCCTTAGACTCCAGTTGCAATTTTTGAAAGCTCTTTTGAAAAGAGAATTACATGGTACAGAGGTGTGAAAATTTTAATGATTGTTGATACAAATTGCTAAGCTGCTTTCCAAAGTCTTGTAACTGAGCAGTTCCATTTTTTTTTCCGATTAAATTTTTGTCATGTGAGCCAGACACTACCAGTATTCCAAGACCTTATTTTCAGTCCTACCTGTCACACTTTATAATAGAAGTGCTGATTTTCATGAACTCACTTATTATCTGGATGTGGGGGTAATCACTCATTGTATCATTAGCTGATAATGACTGGCTGAGTTGATTGAGCTGTAAATGACGGTGGTTAGAGATTGCAGCTCTAGCTGATTAGATAAATATGCCACATATTTCATTTTGATCATATCAATTTCACTATCATTTGACTGAAATGTCTCCCTTCAACCTAAAGTTCTCATTAAGGCATGGTAATTTCTCTGAAATATGACTGTATGCATGACTTCTATCAGCCAAAACCAATAGTTACAGAAAAAGAAGGTTATTTTACATTTTAGCAATTGCCTAGCTATATGATTTTATGCAACTCTCAGAATATGCAAATCCTTTGTGAGAAAGTGAATAATATTTTTAGTACACTTGGAGCAGTACACTTGTGTAGCAGGGCAGAGAGACCAGTGCTGCTTTAATTGAATAAATATCTTGCTTAGTTGAAGAATTTTGATGGAGAGATTTGAGGATCCCCCCCCAATAAGTCCTAAAGAATGGCTCCCCTTGGCACCAGGTGTGAGAAGAAAGCTTAGACTTTCTATCTTACTACTTTTGCAAATTATAAAGTGCATCTAAATCACCAGAGGATCCATTCAAAATGCAGATCTGACTCCCTAGGGCCGAAGGGTCTGCATCTCTAACAACCTCCCTGGCAGATGTCAGTGTTACTGGTACACAAACCACACTTGACATGATAGCCAGAGGCCAGCAAACAGCTCACATTTGCTGTTCTCTCAAGAACCAACCATAGAGACCATAGAAAGAGAGGCTGAATAGACTGGTGGATGTGCTTCTGTCTGGAGGCCTGGCTCTTGAGGCAGTCCACCCACTCCAATGACCAGCTGGGTGGACTGTGACAACAACTATGGGGCAAGTTTGTTGGGCCAGGATTGTGTGTTTAAGAAAACAGCCAAAACTATGAGCATCTTGTTCATAGGGTTCTACGATCGTTATTGGAATGCGAGTCATCTTTTTTTATTTTTCTCTAAAAATTCCTTGTACGACCCTGGGAAACACAGACCACTGCCATTCCAGAGAAGGAAGGAAGAAAAGGAAGATGGAGTTCACATGGGATCCCATGAGCTGCCTATTTACCGCCAGGTAAATAGGAATATGGTCTGGTCTGGTGAATCACAAAATGACCCGCGGTCTAAGTTTAAGTTTATTCAGTCATTTTTTTTTTTTTTGGTCTATGCCATGACTGAGGCTTTTTCATTAATCACTTGGATTCAGATTATTTATTTATTTATTTATTTATGTTTTGACACTTGGAATTAGGCTCAGGGACATTATACATCTATATCTCAACTATTCTGAGATACACCCCCCAACCCTTTTTATTTCTTATTTTAAAACAGGCTCTAAGTTGCTGAGGATCTTGCTAAGTTGCTGAGGCTGGCCTCAAATCTGCAATCCTCCTGTCTCCGTTTCCCAAGTACTGGGATTACAGGCATCCACCACCATGCCTGGCTGGATTCAGAATTTTTTAGAGAGGAAGTTAACAGATACATTCACATTTGAATAAGTCGGTGCTTTCTACTTCAAGTAGTCTCTTAACCTTGGAAAACTGAGTAACATTGTCCCCAGAATGCTGATCTGGAAATTGAGGCTCTAGGAAGTTAAATTAATTTACCCAGGTTCATACTCCGACCAAGTGATGGAGGTGGGATTTGAACTCTACATGCACAACTTCAAAGCTCAATGGCCTGCTAGCATGCCAGATTTATTCTCTTAGAGTATTTGTAAAAGAAAGGTCATTTTTAGAAATTATAGTTTAAGTTGGTGGGATATTAGTAATATACTGAGATTCTACAACTATTAAGTGTTGGAGAAAGAATTGAAACACAGGTCTAATTGACTGCAAAGGCTTTGCATCATATCCACCACCTACAAGGACCCAAGAATGATGCTTCTGATAACAGCAACATGAATATGTCATCATTTTGGACAGCATTTTAAAGTTCTCTGAGTTGACATTTTGGCCTCACAGTGTCCCTGGAAGACGTAGGGACATTGCAGATCACAACTTAGGAAACCGAGACTGTGAAAGTGAAAACCAATGTCTCACAACCAGGAAGTGGTGGCCCTAAAACCTAAGTCTTGGGCAGAATATCCCTGAGTTCCTAGCCCTCGCTGTCATCAAAAGACCTCAGCAGGCCCATACTTGTAATCCCAGTACTTGGGAGGCTGAGACAGGGGGATCGCAGGTTCGAGGCCAGCCTCAGCAACTTAGTGAAGCCCTCAGCACTTAGTGAGACCCTGCTTCAAAATAAAAAATAAAATAGGATGGGGGGTATAGCCTGGAAGTAGAATGCCCCTGGGTTCAATCTCCAGTACCACCAAAAAAAAAAAAAAAACCCACAGCAGGTTTCTGAAACATTTTTAAATGGACATTTCCTGGAGGTATTTATCTCCATTTAAAGCAGTTATTTACAAGCTAGACAAAGCTTTTAGATTCCTAAATAATGGCAGGTGCTGAATAGAAATTTATTGAGAACCTACAATGCATAAAATTGAAAATGACGTGAGCCCTGCCCTCAAGGAGCTTACAAACCAGTACATATGCAAAGACATAGACGTCACTAACTTGTACAAGATGAAAAGCTCATTCACGACTATATGTGCAGAAGCCAAGAACAAACCGAAGCAACGACTTCATAAGTAAGGAACAAGCATCCCTCTGGAAAGAGAAGAGTGACTTTGTCCTTTGCAGGTGAGTTCTCCATAAGGGACAATTATCGTTATTATGGTTCACAGCAGTTTGGTTCCTTGGTTCTCTGTTCTGTGTCCAAGAGCCCAAATAAACCTGACAGAAGTCTTTTGTCCTCTTACCCTTGATATTAAGTAGCTATTAGTCCTACTCTGTAAAATTCTCCAAAGTCTGTTGCACTACTACAACAGCTATAAAAACAAAACAAAACAAAAAAGAAACGAACAAACACAAACAAACCTCTTCCCAAAACATGGTGAACTCTCATCCTTCTCCAAGGCTGAATGCACTTTTACGTCTGGAACTCTGCTCCCTCGACTCTTTACCTGGACAGCTCGGATTCATCCCTCAGGTCTCAGCTCAGCCTCCAGCTAAGACTTTTTGAGTTCTCTAAGTCTGGAATAAGCCTGTACAACTTAGGCAACATGCCATCATCCGATCCCTATGGCTTCAAGACACAAAGGTTTATCTCTCACACAGACCACATGTCCACTGCAGACCAGCTGGGGACTCCGCTCCATACCATCCTCCTGCGGGGTCCCAGTGGAGCCTCCACCATCGGGAGTATTGATGGTTACCATGAAGAAAAAAGGAGAGAGGGAGTATTTCCACCTACTTGTGACTTGTGTTAGCTACACTCATATTTCGTTAGCCAAAGTAAGTCATGCCTAACTTTAAAGAGATAAGGTTCAGTCTTGTCCTGTGCCAAGGAGAAGAAACAGAATCTCGGTGAACATTACTGATAGCCAGCACAGAGCTCTTTCTGCTTGCTCCCAGAAGCCCAGGACTCGCGGCGATTGCGGGACTTAGGGTACCGCACTACAGTGACCTGAGGATTAGTCAGTATCCCCCGCTGGACTCCAGGCTTCCAAAGGGCAGGCACGAAAGCTCACCTTTACATCCAATACCTGTCGCAGGGTGTGGCACATCCATACACAGCGAAAACCAACAAACAAAACTTGAACGAGGAAGACAGTGTCTGCTTCTTACAAAATGTAGGTCTGTATCTTTAAATTTATGATTTCAAAACAATTATAATTCAAAATGCTATTTGTGTCTTACGTTCCTTAGGAAAGATATGCATATAGCCTTGAGCTACAATTCTGACATTGCTTGTGAATGCAAATATTTTAACAAGTATAACACACAGAAGCTTGAACTATCAATTATTCCTAGCAGCATATGTAAAATATCTTGTTTATCCCAGAGATCCTAAATTAGACTGAAGGGAAAAAAAAAACTCTACCTTTAAAAGTAAATCTGAAATTTCGCATTGGCGCTCAACTTGTTTTGAAAATTAATCAAAAGTTAGAGCTGCTTAACATTTCTGAAAGAAAAGGAAGATTTTGTCTTCTTAGTTGAGTGGGCTTTTATGGCTGAACAAGACCACTAAGTGCAAAAGATGAATTATCTGTCATCGGTTTCTATGTGTATGATTAGGTGCTAATTTTCTTATACATTTCAGGGTTTTAAAAGATATCAATTCATGTCTACCCCCCAAAATTGGTTTAGAAAATAACTCACAAGGGATGGAGTTGTAGCTCAATGGTAAAGCACTTGTCTAGCGCATGGAAGGCCCTGGATTTAATCCCCAGCACTGCAAAGAATAATAATAATAATAATAATAATAATAATAATAATTAATAATAATAATGAGAGAGAAAATAGATTACCAATCTGCTGTTGAATGCAGCCAAAATGGTAAATTCTTTGAAAACATCTAGCTAATTACAAGAAGTTTGAATAAATTAAATGTTGTGTTTCTAGCACCCCAGTGCATATAATAGCCACAAGGTGCTTTTGGAGAAAAACAATGTATATACTTGTAATAAAAATTATTATTTTTTTTTGCAGTACCGGGGATGGAACACGGGGCATTCTGCCTCCGCGCTACACCGCCGGCCCTATCTTTTATACTTTATTTTGAAACTGGATCTCACGAAGTTGCAGAGGGCCTCACTAAGGAGAGAGAGAGACAGAGAGAGAGACAGGGAGAGAGAGCGAGAGAGCTGAGACTGGCCGCAAACCCGGATCCTCCGGTCTCCGCCTCCCAAAGTACTGGGATTACAAGCGTGCGCCACCATGCCCAGCGTAATAAAAATTATAATCCACTGAAATGTCACTTTTTGTGTGTGCATGTGGTTCTGGGGATTGAACCCAGAGCGGCATTGTATCACTGAGCTACACCTCCAGCTCTTTTTATTTTTTATTTTGAAACAGTCTCACTAAGTTACCATACACTGGCCTGGAATCCCCTTCTGTCTCAGCCTCCCAAACACTGGATTGTAGGCATGTGCCACCCCACCCGGAGGAAATGTCACATTTCCTTAAATACAAATTTGTTTTCAGATGAACCATATTTTTAGGTGTGAGTATTGAATTTAGCAATTTTAGGCTTAGCATGAAGAATATACTTACCAATTGAAGCTTCTTTCATTTTAAAAGCTTTATTTTTTTCTGACTGGCCATAGGGGAAAACTATGAGCTGTCTTATATTTGCATGGTATTTTCATATCATTATATTTATTTTGATCGTCATGGTAAGTCTCTGAGGTAGATGAGTCAAATGCTTTTAGCCCCATCTAACTTGGCTATTTTCCTCCTTCTCAATCCATTTCCCAGTACATTTTGTTGTTGTTGTTGTTGTTGTTGTTGTTGTTGTTATTGGGGATGGAATCCAGGGGTATTCTACATCCAAACTATACCCCCAGCCCTTTGTATTTTTTATTTTGAAACAGGGTGTCTCTCAGTTGCTGAGGCTGTCCTCAAACCTGTGATCCTTCTCTCTCAGCTTCCTAAGTACTGGGATTACAGGTGTGCGCTGCTACACCTGGCTTCCCGTAGTTAGATTTTAATAGGGAAATTTTCATGAATCCTCTAAGCAACTAACATTAAATCAGCCCTCCTACCATTAAAATTTGTGCAAGAACTTCTTTCTGTGAAATTTTCACCTTTTCCTGATGACAGAAACCAACTTGATAAGCTATGGAATATATCTTGATGTCTACTTAAAGAAAAATGTGAATCCCAATGAACAGATATTTATTTTAGGGTTATATCACCTAGTTTTGAGCATTTAAAAATAACTATGGGATTGTTTGATAACCAATTAAAAAGTAACCAAATTGGAATCTTTTCTTTAAGACCCTGAAGTATGAAATAGATGATATCAGCTCTCCCTGCAAATCTACAGTATGATGAAAACTAGGCAAGATTGTGATAGATGAAGTTTATCTTGCCGTTCCTTTCTCACCATTCAGTCTCTCGACAAATATTTACTGAGCACCTATAATATTCTAGGCCTGTCAAGCACTTTGAAGGATAATAACCATTCTTTGAAAGTGAATAATATCAAAGGAACCTAGAGCAGAGAGAAGAGGAAGTCCAGGAAGCCTTGTCTGAAAGGATGATCCTTAATCTGAAGTCTGACAAATGGCAAAAGACAGGTGAGTGGCAGGGAGCAAGCAAGAACAAAAAGAGTTGAAGACAGGCACAGCGGCACATGCCTGTAATCCCAGTACTTGGGAGGAATAAAAATAAATAAGAAAACATGAGCAGAGCAGGTGTGAATCTGGGTGTTGGACATGTTGAGTTTGAGGTGCCCTTGAAGCAGTCAAGTGGAGATGTTGATGAGGTGCCATCTGTAGATGTCTGGACCTCAGAGGCTGACTGCCTGGGCTAGAGATCTAAATTTGGAAGTCACGAGTGTTTCACACAATGGGGATGTATGGAGTGGGATAAGAGAAAGGGGGGAGACCTAGGAGACAACCAGCAGGAATTTCTCCATATGATGACAGGGCAGAGAGAGACCACTAGCCTGAGTGGAGACTTGAATGGAAGAAAGGAGAAAAGCAGGAAGTGTCTTAAGACGGACAGAAGGATCGATAGTGTCCATTTCTGCAAAGGGAGCGGAGAGTTGAGACGGATACGTGTCCTCACTTTGGATTTCACAACACAGCGAGTGACGGCAGAGGCTTGAGCATGTTTAACGTCAGTGAGGAGCACGTGCTCGGCAGAGAGGGGCCCCATACACGCACAGAAGAGGTGAGTCTCAACCTGACGTCTCCAGCCCAGCAGCCTACCCACTGCGCATCGTGCTGCACGTTAGAGAATTCAGAGCCTCTCTCTAAACTGCATCTTACCTTATGTACAACGGGAATAGTAACACTTCTTTTTTTTTTTTTTTTGCGGTACCGGGGATTGAACCCAGGGGCGTTCTACCTCCGCGCTACACCCCCGACCCTATTTTTTATCCTTTATTTTGAAACTGGGTCTCACGAAGTTGCGGAGGGCCTCGCTAAGTAGAGAGAGAGAGAGCTGAGGCTGGCCATGATCCTGGATCCTCCGGTCTTCGCCTCCCAAAGTACTGGGATTACAAGCGTGCGCCACCACGCCTGGCTGAATAGTAACACTTCCACATGACATGGGATTGTTAGGAAGGTTAAGTAAGACAAGAGGTACACAGGGACTCTAAGCTATAAATGGAATTAAAAGTGTAGCAATTCCTGTTTCTCCTCAACCTCTGGTTCAGCCAAAGCTTATCTGTCTTAGGTCCTCTTCCTTCAAGTCCTTGCTAGATAGGTAACACATCCAGGGGTCTTACCAGTGGCTGATGATGGCCTTCTGTGCCACTACTCCTTCGTGTCAGCAGGGGGCCTCCTGTCGCCTCAAGGAGAACACATAGAAAGAGGGTCCCCACATTGCATCACGGCCGCATGGCTGACCAGCAGCCAGAGATCATTCTGAGCCAGGACCTTTTCCTCCGGCATACCTAAAACCACAGCCAATAGGCAACTGGCTTCTCTACCCTTTGAAGAAAGCACTGATTATTAGATATTATAAAGAATGCCAGCCAGGCATGGTGGCGCACACTTGTAATCCCAGCACGTGGAAGGCTGAGACAGGAGGATCACAGGTTCAAGGCCAACCTCAGCAACTTAGCGAGACCCTCAGCAACTTAGTGAGACTGTTTCAAAATAAAATTTTAAAAAGGGCTGGAGGTGTAGGTGGAAGGTAGAATGCCCCTGAGTTCGATCCCCAATATGCCAATACAGAAAACAAAATAGTGAATTAAAAAAATAAAGAATGCCACTTTCTCTCTCTCTCCTCCCTAAATCGAATCACCCAACCTTGTGAGGATTGCAGAAGGTTTTGTTTTGTTTTTGAACCAAAGGAGTCATTCGGAAACACGAGGCAAGAATGCCATCTTGGGGTTTCTGATGACAGCACAGTCTCCCCAAGTAGCAGACGGGAAAGGAGTGTGTTCCTAGAGACTGCAGCCGTGGACACACATCCTTAGGCTTTTTTTTCTGGTTGGCTCAATTTAACTGCTGCAATCCTACAATTAAACAATTTAAAAGTTGAAAGACTGACTGATTCATCATCCTTTGGGTTCGGCCTCTCCACACATGGATCTTTGTTCTCCGTCACTCTCCTCTGTACCTGCTGCCAGGTCGTCCTACCTACTCATGATCCGCTAGATAGGATGGCCAGGAGGCAGAACTACAATTCATTCCTTCCTTTCTCGCCCATCTTTTCCACTTCTCTTGGTATAGATTAAAGGAAAGTGGTAACCATTGCTCAATTTTTCATCGATTTTTACTTAGGGAGGTTTGGGGTTTATGGCTCATAAAACCAACTCCCAAAGTTCAACAGGTATAACCATAAACTAACAGGATTGTTTGGTAGAGGTGAGTTTTACTCCTTGCTAGCACACCTTCATAATCTTTTTACTTGTACAATTGTCCCCTTGTAGTTTTATTTTTTAAAGATAGTGAAGGCAGCCGGGCGTGGTGGCGCACGCTTGTAATCCCAGTACTTTGGGAGGCAGAGACCGGAGGATCTGGGTTCGCGGCCAGCCTCAGCTCTCTCTATCTCTCTCGCTGTCTCTCTCTCTCTCTCTCTCTCTCTTTCTTTCTGTCTCTCTCCTAGTGAGGCCCTCCGCAACTTCGTGAGATCCAGTTTCAAAATAAAGTATAAAAAAATAGGGCCGGGGGTGTAGCACGGAGGTAGAACGCCCCTGGGTTCAATCCCCGGTACCGCAAAAATAAATAAATAAATAAATAAAATAAAGATAGTGAAGGAAATCATGTAGTACAGTTCCTCTTTTAGGACCTCCCCCTCATTTACTAAAGAGAAGTTGCAAAGAATCTAGTAGTAAATCACTTGGAATTTCAGTTTTCAATTTTCGCGTATTTTCTTTCTTCACAAGTTCCTCCTGTTCAAATCTTGCTTTGAACAAGGTTGTCTAGGTAATTCTATGTGTGAAAGCTGCAAGCAGGCCAACCATCTCCATTAGCAGCATAGGACTCCTTTCCCTGGGCACCATCAGTCACAAACCCACACTTCCTGGAGGGGAGGTCCCTTCTCAACATCTGTGAGCATTCATCATGGTTGGGGAATGAATGGCCACACTTAAATAGGGTTTATTGCAATATACTAAAATGTCAAGTAAGCAAGAACTGCTAGGTTGTCTTATAAAAATTAATATTAGATAAACCAAGCAAGAGTTAGGCATAAAAATAGAACTCTTTGGAGAAATAAGGAATGCAGGTTAATTTCAACAGCTTACTAATTATGAGAGGAAAATCACTGAGAAATGAAAAAAGTAGTCACTGATAGGAATGCACCTAGGCAGAGACAAAGTCCTAGGAGAAACAAATCGGTTTAAGGAAAGTTCAGGGTCCCTTACACATGGTATCAAAAAAAAGCTACTTGAATTGCAGCCCATCCTGATAGCAACAGAGAGACCCTCCCTTCCCAACAATCAGGGGAGCTGAGAAACTCATTTAACTGGCCCACAAAGGAAGAGAAAGAAAGGTCAGAAACCTGAGAACTCAGACTTTGGAGGAGAAACCTCTGAATCCACAGGTGGTGGGAATTGAAATTTAACCTCAGAGCTCAAATTGGAAAATGTGGCATACACCTGTAATCTCACTACTTAGGAGGCTGAGGCAGGAGGATCACAGGTTCAAGGCCCATGGTGTAACTCAGCAAGACCCTGTTTCAAAACACAAAAAGAGCTGGGGGTGCAGCTCAGAGGTAGACTATCCCTGGGTTCAATCCCAGTACCAAAAAAAAAAAGAAAAAGAAAATGTTCTCTGTAGAATTTTAGTAATACAGATTCCATTTTTCTTCTTGAAAATATAAGTTTTACCATAGGTGAATGTTGATTTTAATCACTTGCTTGCCCTGTACCAAAAACATTAAAATCATTTATGAATTTTAAAAATTAATAATTTCAATGCCTCAACAGACATTTTCGCACATTATTGGTGAGTGTGCAAACTGCTACAATACCAATGAAGAGCAACATGTCCTTGGCTATCAAAATTACAAGTGCATAGGTCTCTCCGGTCAAGGACTATCAAGGAGCTTTAACGCCTCCCCCCATCCCGGTTACACAGGCACCAGGGCCAAGCGCAGCGCCCTGAGGATCCAAGAAGGCAGCTCCAGAAAAGCCAGAGACAGGAAGTGAAAGAGCCCGGTCCAGCCACATCTGCGAGGAGCTGGTTGAAGTCTGCAGGAAGCGGGCGCCACAGCTGTGGCCGCTGTGAGAGGCGAGTCTCAGAACACCTGAAGTGGCGCACAAGAGGTGTTCAGTTCATGGTGCGTGCCACCCGGTAAGGACTCAATAAATATTTGTTCAATGAAAAGACCCCAGGTGACCGGATCACAGGATCTGAGAACTGGAGGAGGCCTCGGAAGTCCCCAACGTCTCCATCCTCGCACCTGGTGCAGGTTTTCCTTCTGAAGGAGGCTGGCAGGTGCTTCACCGCTTTCCCCGAAAGGGGAGCTCACCTGCTCCTCGTGAGGGAGTCCTTCTGTGGTTAAGTAGCTCTGCCCGTGACAAAGCTTTCCTCACGAGGAGAGAAACTGTCCTGCTGTAAATCCCAGCATGGGACCACTTCAGCTCCCCAACACCAGACTGGAACCTGGCCAGTGAGGCTCTGTTCACACCTATACAGATTTGCTCACGTGACCCAAACAGGGAGGATAAATCCTGTATTTCATTGATTTAGGAAAATTTGACAGAATAAAATAGCTGTAAAGAGATCCGAAGCACAGTTCCTGTGTAAATACAAACAAACATTCTTGGGGGGGGGGGGGAAACAAGTCTCTGTCAACACTTGAATAAAAAAGAAAAAAAACAAAAATACAACAAATAAACATTCTTTTGGAGAAAAAAGGAAACAAGTCTGTGTTAACATTTGAATTAAAAAGGAAAATCCATGGTCTCACTTCCTGAAGGTTGGGATTTCTTTTCTTACAGGCTATCTTCTCAGCTGCACTTGGTTGGAGAAAAACATCCAAAGTGCAACTCAGCCTCCCTTTAAGTTGATGACCCCTTGCCTTAAGAGAGCCCTTGGCTCACTCGGAAATCCTACCACCCATCCATTCACTCTCTCTTTCTCCTCAAGTTTCCAAGACCTTCCCCTATGCTCAGCCGATGACCTTGCTTCCTATTTCAGTAAAAACATGGGCCTACTAGAATCTGTGCCCACTTCCACTGACTTCCTTCCTGTTACTATGTGTGGTGGTTTAAAAATATGTTTACAAAGTCTAAAACATTCCTTCCTTCAAAGAGTGGAGAGTAAGCTGGACGTGGTGGTATGTTCCTATAGTCTCTGTGACTAGGGAGGCTGAGATAGCAAAACCGGATCCTAAAACAAACAAGGCTGTAATCTCACTACTTAGGAGGCTGAGACAGGACGATCATAGGTTCAAGGCCAGCCTCCACAACTCAGTGAGGTTCTCAGCAATTTAGCGAGACCCCGTTTCCAAATAAAATATAAACTAGGGCTGGGAGTGTAGTTTAGAGGTAGAATGCCCTTGGGTTCAATCCCCAGCACCACACACACAAAAAAAAAAGCATCACCACCAACAAGAACATGCAGCATTTTTAAATCCCTTGCGCTTGGCTGGGTCTTAATGACTTGTTCCTAACAAATAGACTGTGGAGGCTCTGAAGGTGTGTGATTTCCAAGACTAAGTTATAAAAGCACTGAGGTGTCCATCTGTTCTTTCTTGGATCACTTGTTCTGGGAGACACTGCCACGTCATGAGTATACTAAACAACCCAATGGAGGCGTCCTTCTGGTGAAGAATGGAGGCTTCCTTCCAATATCCAATACGAACTTGCCAGCCATGTGAGTACGCCATCTTGGAAGCAGATCCTCAGCCCTTTGTCCAGCCTTCAGATGACTGCAGCCTCGGCCAAACTCTTGTCTACAACCTCATGAGAGACCTCGGCAAGAACCAGCCAGCTTAGATGCTGCTAACTTGCTGACAGGAGACATCATATGAGATAGTAAGTATGGATTTTTTTTTTTTTGCTTTAAGCCACTAAATTTGAGGACAATTTGTTACATAGCAGTAGATAACTAACACACAATGGGGGACCTGTCCTTGGTTCCACCTTACTCCAACCCTCCCTTGGTGTGTGAGGTCCCATCGAAAACATTGTCCAAGCAATTGTCCCCTTCACTCCTGCATCTTCGGTATTTCCCTCCTTGGTGGATCTCTCCCATCAACATGCCAGTGTGCCGTCATGTTCCCATCTCAGGAGCAAACAACATGCACCTCTTGCTCTCACAACCTCTCTCTAACTACAGTGCTATTTCTCTATTCCCCTTTAGAGCAAAATTCCTCAAGAGTCCGCTTTCTTATCCTGAACCCCCTCAATCAGACTTTTCCCCCTCCACACCACTAGGAAAGCTCTTGTCAGGGTCTTCAATGATCTCAACCCTAAAAATAAGTGTCCCTGTTTTATTTGACCTCTTGGTAGCATTTGGCATCATGGATCCTCCCTCCTCCATGAAACCCTTGCTTTCTCTTGATTCTGGGTCATCCTTCTCTTGGTTCCCCTTCTAATCTTCTGATCACTCCCTCTCGGGTTCCTCTGCTGGTTCTCCCTTAATGTCAGACTGCTCCAGGGCCCAGTCGTTGGGTCAATTTTCTCTGTCAAGATACCTGTCACAATGATTGTTATTATCCTCACCTCCTCTGATGACTGCCCATGACCCCTACTCAGGCTCAGGATTCTGGGAGCACCCAATGCCTGCCTTAGCCAATTGGTGGCACATCTGCACCTCCACCAATCCACACCAAAGTAACTCATTACTAAAAAAAAAAAAAAAAAAAAAAAAAAAAAAAAAAAAAAAAAAAAAAAAAAAAAAAAAAATCAGCTAAACCAATTATTTTGGTACACCAAGACCAAAGTTACAAAGAGATGTGGTATTGTTTTTAATTACGTCTCAACTGGTTGAATTGATGTGAGGTAGACTACTGTCTTAGTTCAGGCTTCTGTAACAGAAATGCCATAGATTAGGTAGCTTAAATGACAGAAATTTATTTCTCCCAATTCTGGAGACTCGTAAGTCCAAGATCCAGTGTCTGGTGAGGGCCTACTTCCTGGTTTGCAGATGGCTGTAATTATAGCCTCACATAGTAGAAAGGAGAGAGGGATCAAGTTCTCTCATGTCTTGATGAGGGCACTACCTCTATTCATAAAGACTCCATCCTCATGACCTAATTACCCCCAAAGGCCCCACCCCCCAATACCATCACATGGGGGCTAGGATTTCAACATGTGGATTTCAGGGGGACAAAAACACAGCAACAAGCCGGGCGTGGTGGCGCACGCTTATAATCCCAGTACTTTGGGAGGCGGAGACCGGAGGATCCGTGTTCGCGGCCAGCCTCGGCTCGCTCTCTCTCTCTCTCGCTCTCTCTCTCTCTCTGTCTCTCTCTCTCTCTCTCTCTCTCTACTTAGTGAGGCCCTCTGCAACTTCGTGAGACCCGGTTTCAAAATAAAGTATAAAAAATAGGGCCAGGGGTGTAGCTCGGAGGTAGAATGCCCTTGGGTTTAATCCTCAGTGCTGCCAAAAAAAACAAAACTTAATTGGAACCGAATGTGAGCTCCTCTGCTTTATGATGGTGGGTTCGGGTCACCCATTCTCCCCTCCACACATGGCTCCCTGACTGCACACACGTGGCCTCACTCTTTCAACCTGCCTTTGGCTTTAATTTTAGCCAGATTCTCTGCAGACTTTTCATTTTCTGGCTGTTCAATTTGAGAATTAACTCTTCACCTGGCAAGGAACTAAGCCTGCCCAAGGTATGCTCTAGGGTGAGCTAGATCAGGGAATGTCCGGAGCCCTCTTAGAGCCAATAACATTCTCCAGGAGATACCAGAAAGCCTTATTCACCAACCACCAGCACCTGTAACCTTCTGGTAGCTGACAGAGAAACCTACCCGCATACTGCACGGTTTCTAGGGGAGAGCTGGGGAGGGCTGGACGAGGGTTGCTATTTCTGGGAGGGAAGGGCCGGCAACGTGTTGCTCTCATATAGCTTGACAAAGAACTCAGAACTTAAGGGCTTAAAAGAACTGTGGAGAGTGTGTTCTATGATCCTTCTTTCTACAGAGGACCACAGTCTCCAATGTCCCAGAAGAGGTGACTCTTCCAAGGTCAAAGAGAATTTTAGCGGCAGAGCCCTGACAAGAACTCCAGCCCCTTGGCTCTCAGCTCAGGGCTGTCCTGGTTGGCCAACCCAGAAATGTTAGGAGACACCCTGAGAGAGAAGGACGGGCTCACACAGAGACAGAGCTCCGGCCCACCTTGACCACCCCCGCCCCGCCCCCCAACCTTGACTCCATGAGAAGTACAGTGGCGCTTGGCATCCTTGGGCAGTTTCTACTCGCATCTGCATCGATTAAACCTTGATCTCATTTATTATCTCAGGAAATGGTCTCAAGGTCACAGGGCTGGAAATTTAATTATGGTAGCAGTATATTAAGTGGCACATTTAAAGATGCTGAATGGTAGTAATTAATTTTTTGGATGGTGGTCTCGGAGGAACGGGTTTTCTCCACATGGGGTGTTCGGCATCCATCATAGCCGTTGAGCTTGGCAGCTGTCTTTTAGCTTTAAACTGCCTCGTTATTCATCTTTTATGACTAGCCTTTAAAAACACTAGGCGCCGATATCCCCTTTTATTGTAATATATGTGTGCGGTGGGAACGGAGCCACCTTTGCTATAAAACATGAACCGAGGATGCCAGCAGCTACCTGAGCTGGCCTCTAAATTGAGACAACAATTACCCTTCGCTGACATCTAGTGTCAAGGCATGAGATATAGCCGAATCCATTGGCCTGAAAAACTTATGCTTCCCCAGCAATAAAGCCTGTCTCACCCAGGAGGTTCCAGCCCCAGCTGGAGAGAAGGAAGCCAGGGATTAACTTGGCAGTGACTGTTGACTTTGCTGGGGCTCTAGGTTATCGAGGGGGGCACCTGCCTGCCAAGGCCTGAAAGAGCTTGTAATGTTTAATGAAGGGACAGTCATTAAATGTGTTTGCTTCAAATATTAGGCTCGATGAGCCTGGGTGGTACTTAATAGAGAGGTGGGAAAATATGAATTAAATTAGAGAGATTCATTAAAGAGATTGGCCTGGAGCCCAAGACAGACTGGCTGTCAGGCAGGGCTGCCAGGAGTAGCAGCTCATCCAGCGAGAAAAACTTCAACTAGTTTTAGCCTTTAAATCCCAGGATACCAGTGTAAAATATGTTTAGATACTGGCCAGCCCTTGCTGCAGAAGAAAGGATATCTCTAAAAAACTGACGTATGGATAGAAAACTTTTTGCTCAGAAAAGCTGTGTCCTTTACCTCCAACAGTGGCAGGCACAGTATTTATGTTTTCAAAGCACAGATTCCAATTTCTTCCCACTTCAGATGGGGTCTGCCCTCCCCTCTATTCCAAGGTTTCTCAACCTTGCCCCTACTGGTATCGTGGACTGGATAACTCCTTGCTGTGGGGTGTTTAGCAGAGGCCCTCTAGTCACTAAATGTCAGTAACCTCTTCCCCCAGATGTGACAACTAAAAATGTCTCCAGATATCCCCTGGAAAGTAAAAGTGTCCTGGTTGAGAAAGCAAAAGTCTATTCTAATCTCAGGAGGCAGATTCAAACCTCAACACAGATCTGCCCACAGAGCCATTCACTGGCTGGAGTTCATACTGTGGCCCAGCTCAACTGAGCTGCCCTCAGCTGGCCTGATGGTCCTGCATGCCTGATTCTCTTTTCTTTTCTTTTTTATACCCTATTTTATTTTGAAACAGTCTCACTAAGTTGCTGAGGGCCTCACTAGGTTGCTGAGACTATTCTCAAACCTGTGATCCTCTTGTCTCAGCCTCCCACGTTCTGGGATTACATGCATGCCGGCTTGCATGCCCGATTATGACCACTACTTTGTTTGCTGGCTCGTATGTTGGACCGTGACCTGCTTAACTCTAACTCTTAGCTTTGGCCACAGTCCCAAGTCTTTACCATGAGCATCATATGATCTCCTAACATTATTTTAGTAACACTCATTCTGCAACCAAGTCCAAATACCAGGACTTAAGTATCTTCACCTCAGTCAGTCAATCGACATGTTTCCTCCTGGGGATTCCACAGGAAACAAGACAATCAGAAACACCACCATCACAGAATTTACATCCTACTGGTGAGAGATTAATGCCAATATGTGCATTAATAAATAAGCTATTTTTCAGAGGATGATAAGTGCAGTGGGGAAAAAAATCAGGTAATTGGAAAGAGTGCAGAGAGGAGGCTGGGCTCCTGTAGCCATGGTCAATGAAACCCTCTCTGAAGAAACGAAGACAGAGAAAAGTGAAAGAGAGGAGGTGGCCCTGAACTCAGTGTTCCTTGCCATTACCGCAGTCCGTGCTGTAAGAGGAAGAACCCCAACAAGATCATAACATACAGAGTGAAGGGCCAAGTCATAAGTGTGCATCTCGAATTTTCATACATTTATATATGGGCACGCATGCACACACACCTAACTACCACCCAGATGTACAGCGTTTCCTGAAACCAGTCTCTAGAAGACACCTGCACTCCCATGTTCATTATAGCACCATTCACAATAGCCAATAAATAGAATCAACCTAAGTGACCATCAGGGATGAACAGATCAAGTGGTATATGTGCATGATAGGACAGTATTCAGCCTTCTAAAAAGAGCACACCCTGTCATCCGTGACAACATAGATAGAACTGGAGGACTATTATTAAGTGAAATAAGCCAGGCACAGACAGACAGAGAAGAGCACATGGTCTCACCCATATGTGGAAGCTAGAAAAGTTGATGTCCTTGAAGTAGAGAGTGGAATGGTGGTTACCAGAGGCTGGAAAGAGAAGACTGGCCGGGCGTGGTGGCGCACGCTTGTAATCCCAGTACTTTGGGAGACGGAGACCGGAGGATCCCAGTTCGCGATCAGCCTCAGCTCTCTCTCTCTCCCTGTCTCTTTCTCTCTCTCTCTCTCTCTCTCTCTCTCTCTCTCTCTCCTTAGTGAGGCCCTCCGCAACTTTGTGAGACCCGGTTTCAAAATGAAGTATAAAAAAATAGGGCCGGGGGCATAGCACGGAGGTAGAACGCCCCCACGTTCAATCCCGGTACCGCAAAAAAAAAAAAGAAAGAAAGAAAGAGAAGACTGGTGGGAAGATGGGCAGTTTGGTCAACAGGTCCAATATTACAGTTAGGAGGAATAAATTCCGATGTTCTATTGCACAGTAAAGTGGTTATAATTATCAATAATGTGTTGTATATTTCAAAATAGCTAGAAGAAAGAGTTTTAAATGTTCTCATCACAAAGAAATGATGTTTAAGGTGATGGATATGCTAATTGCCCTGATTTACCATTACACAATGTACACATGTAATTAAAATATCACACTGCACCCCATGAAAATATGTACAACTATTGTGTGTCGATCAAATAAATAATTAAATTTTATATATATTATATTATATATTATATTTATCATATATTATATATGATATATATAATATATATATACTATTTCCATCACCAAAGGTCGTATTCCTACCCCTTCCCATCAATATACGCCTCCAGCAGTAACTACTCTGACCTGATACCACCAGTTCACTTTTTTTCACAGGCAACATTATATTTCATTGTATTTTGGCTTTTCTAGGAGAGCCAGTCAGGTCTTCCAACTTGTCATAAATTTCTAGAAGCCTCTAGTTACTTATAAAACTGAAAAGAGATGCCACAACTCCCCTAGGAATCTAAAAGGACAAGCTGTGGTGGAACCCACATCACCAAGCTTCTATCGAGTCAACCCAGCCCTGGCTGACTCAGTGATGCCCAGAAGGGAAGAGACACAATAGGGAAGACAGAGTCTCTAGGCTTTAATCTGGACCTTCTTCCTTCTTGTTTGCTGACCAAACATTCCTGCTAGCGAGAACAGCAGAAAAACACTGGGCTCTGCCAAACCCTTGTTAATCAAGGAAGCCACCACAAATCACAGGATGAAGTCTATGACACATCAATTACACTAAAAACTGAGGGTATCTACGGGAATTGGTAATCAGGCACAGGACCTAAGGGGTCAACTCTACCCTGTCAGGGGAGGCCTGGACACTGCTACATACTGCTCCAGCTGCAGGGCCATGGCTTGGAGGTGAGCAGGAAGCTATGGTGTAAGGAGCTTTTCACACTGGAAGCCTGCATGGAGATCCTAAGGTCTACATGGGCTATACCTGGTATACGCTTCTTTTAGCTAGTTCTGGACAATTGCTTTACCCAGAATTTGGTTATGATAATGAGAAATGATTCACAAGTTGGAAATTTGCTTCTACTTCTGCATTGGCTAACTAGAAACTTGGTGTCTTGGTTTCTTTGTCTGCTACTCAGGGATCATAACACATGCCTTACCACCTCATGAAAGCATTGTCCTATGAGAGAGAGAGAAGATAGATTAGATAGATAGATGATAGATAGATAGATAGATAGATAGATGATAGATGATAGACACAGATGGTGTGTGTGTACAAAAGGGGTCAAGAAAGGTAAAAACTTATGAATGATTATATATGTAATAGTACTGGGGATTGAACCCAGGGGCATTCTACCTCTGAGCTATACCCCAGTCCTATTTTATTTTGAAACAAGGTCTTACTAAGTAGCTGAGGCTGGCCATGAATCTGCAATCCTCCTGTCTTGGCCTCCCAAGTACTGGGATTACAAGCGTGTGCCACCACGCCCGGCCTTGCTGTTTCTTAATAACAGGAGGTGACTTACTACATTAGAGTTCTTGATCACAGGCAGAGACTATTTGGGCTGATAAAGAAGAAAAGGGCTATTAAAAAGATATTAATACCCAAATATCACCAGTGAGTATTAAAATCATAAGGTAAAAAGTTTTGGAGGAACAGGATATTCACAGGTGGCAAAGCACAGATTCCTGCTACAGTATGACTTGCACAAGAAAAACACATGCTTGTACAATGGGAAGATCTGGCAGTGACCATCCTAACCAGGTGACCAAACCCAGTATCCCCAACAGTGGAACACTGGTCAGTATGTGATGCTCACAACCCCACCTGTGAAACATGCTTACCAAAAAAAGTTAACTTGAACCTAATCATGCTTCTATCCCTAATTTCAGATTTACAGAGAATACAAGGAGAGAGAGAAGAAGAAATTCTTAAACACCAAGAGGGAACTATTAGACTAATATGGAAAGTAGAATAGTCTCATTGTCTCCTAGACAATGCTCTACCCTTCAAAGAGCCAATGTGCTGAATAAATTTTAAAAAGCTACACCAAGCCATGTGCACATGTATGTTTGTATCACTTTGACTCTTACTAGGATGTATGATTACATTGTACCAATAAAAGTATAAAAATAATTTTGTTAAGCTAGAAATGCTCTAAACTATAAGAGACTAAATTTCAATAGTGAACCTAGATTGGATCTTGTTTCAGGAAAAAAGTAGTTATAAAAGATAGACTCAGCCGGGCATGGTGGTGCATGCTTGTAATCCCAATACTTGGGAGGCTGAGACAGGAGGATCGCAGGTTCAAGGCCAGCCTCAACTACTTAGCGAGGCCCTCCGCAACTTAGTGAGACCCTGTTTCAAAATAAAGAATAAAAAATAGGACTGGGGGTGGAGCTGGGTGGTAGAATGCCCCTGGGTTCAATCCCCAGTACCACCAAAAAAAAAGATAGTCTCTGATGGGAAGAATTTAGCTGTGGACTGTACTCCACATGGTGCTATCACATTGATAATTTTCTTAGTTTTGATCACCATATTGTGGTTTTCTGGAAGATTATACTTACCCTTAAGAGATGGACTCTGAATTATTGAGGAGTAAAGTATCAGGAGGTCAACAACTTTCAAGTAGATAACTTTTGAGTGGTAGAGCAAAAATTAAAAATAAAACAGAACACATACATACTCACAGGTAGGAGGTAAAGTAAATATAGTAAAAGGTTACCAATTGTTAAAGCCAGGTAGAGGTAATTCATCCGAGATGGCTGGGGAAGGATATCAGGTAAATGGGCTTGGAGGACTGGTACCAAGGCTAACCTTCCAAAGGCAAAACCTAACTCATGCCACACAGCGGGCCAAGGGAGAACTTGCCTTTGTTGCTGCCCGCCCCCATCACCAGGGGATGCTGCTTCTCCTCGGTCCCCAGTGCCATGTCTGCAGCAGAAATTTACCCCGAATTTGCCTTTGAGGCCAGTGGGGGTGCACATTGCTCATCTGAGTCACCCCCTACACCAGCAAAAATTAAACCCACATAAAGCCGTTTTCTCAGGGAGTTAGGTGATTTGACGTTTCCTACTGGAACATCTGATGGGTAGATCTCAGGTCTGTGTCCTTGCTGCAAGGCAGTGTGGGAATTGGCATATTGGTGCTTCTTTTGATGAGACTAGCAAAGATGATCAGTAGCTTTCGATATGGTGGGTGTCAGCTACCTGGAAAAATCATGTATGTAAAATAGGGGCAGGGTGTGTTAGAAATAAATTTCCATGGTGTCTTAAGAAAAGACACTTGTTTGAAAATGGCTGGCAAGGCGATTTTACTTTTTGCAATAAAGGGTCTTGCCACTAGGAAAGTCAGATATGCAAGCACGCTGGACCCGAAGCCCGCCCAGCTTTTATAGTTCTAACGTGAATTTCTGCACCGGAGGCTGATTGGTGGGAGTGCGATTTCACAGTCTCACACGATTGGCTCGTTCATCTAGAACGGGATGCGGGGGAGGGGCCTGGCATTTGCAGTTTTTTTTTTTTTTTTTTTTTTTTTTTTTTTTTTTTTTTTTTTTTTTTTTTTTTTTTTTT
>PVJS01007038.1:0-57539 GCA_004027185.1 Glis glis
ACTGGGATTGGCACTCTGGTGGGGAAGGACCTCTCTGATCATTTTTTCTATGTTTTTTATGGAAACCCATATGCTTATGTTTTCTATGATTATTTCTCATGCGGTTCTACAGTATATTCATTTACTCTCATATTAGTTTTATGCCATTTTATGAGAAAAGAGATGACCAATAATTACTATAGATTGTGGGGTGCTTCCACACACAAGTTTGTATTTCATTGGCTAGAAAAGCACCATTTGAAAGATGCTGTTGATACCACACCCAGGCCCCTGCCTGGCTTGTGCCCCCCTTCCCCAGCTATCCCGGGTGCTGGCTGGGGGAAGCATAAACTGCAGCCTTTTCCTGAGAATGGTCCTTGGACAACAGAAGCCAGCACATCTTGAAATGCCCACATGATGACTAATTGACATGGAGTACAAAACCCCCGACACCCTTGCCCCAAAGCAGGACAACTGTGGGGTCCTTCATATTCAAAGTTTTCAATCAGGTTAGTCTCAGACTAGATTTCCCCAAAGCATCCTCCTTGCCCATCTTCTTCCTCTGCCCTGCTCTATTTTCCTGACTCAATAACTCATTGTCCAAGAATCACAGACTCAGCCTCTGCTTACAGGTAGCCTGGCCTAGACACATACTTATACAAAGCACTATTTATGGAGTCTACAAGTGTTTGGGAATATATACAGCTTTGAGGCCCCTTTCCAATGACCACTTGCCCATACCCCTCTAGGAATCCAGGGTATCAGTGTTGGAGGGCATAGTGTTAAAAGGAGAATGGGAAACATTTTTGTGACATAATGGGATGCTTCTACCCCAAATACTGTTAATTCATCTATGGAGACTAACATTCATAAGACCAGAAGAATCATCTTACTTCTATATAAGAAGAGTGACTTTTATCTAGTATTGGACACGTTAGTACCACCGCTCTTTACAGTACTTACGGCCCCCGCTATGGTAATTTTGTACTTTCATGCTAGAATCTTAGGACAGGAGAGTTAAGAAAAAATTGTCCACTTAAGTGCTAGTTAATGAAGTTTGGGGTCCGAATCCTTTTTTGCTTATATTTTCCATTGCTACTAAGTTCTATTTTCCAACTCATAAAATTGATAGTGCCATCAAGTCACCCTCCATGGGCTTTGAGGGGAGAGAGAATGACTAAATGTCTATTCTGTCTGCTCACCCAAATTAAGACTGTCAGTCTTGAACCTGGCTGTTCTTCATCATAACCTTTATTTTTTATTTATTTATTTATTTATTTATTTATTTATTTTGTGGTACTGGAGATTGAACCCAGGGGCATTCTACCTCTGAGCTACACCCCCAGTCCTATATTTTTATTCTTTATTTTGAAACAGGGTCTCACTAAGTTGTGGAGGGCCTCACTAAGTAGCTGAGGCTGACCTCGAACTCGGATCCTCCGGTCTCAGCCTCCCAAGTACTGGGATTACAAGTGTGAGCCACCACTCCTGGCTCATGATAATCTTTATAGTTCTCATTGTTTAATATGTAATTCTTATGTCTATATATCTCGGTCAACATTCTCATTGCTATAATCCAAAGCAACTGACCACAAAACTTAGAGAAAGGAAGATCTATTTGCTCAGTTTCTTGGTTTTTTTTTTTTTTTTTTGGAAATTTTGGGTTCAGTCCATATGAGGCCAGGGTCTGAAGTTCAGGGCATGGCGGTGGGAAACGGAGAGAGGGAGAGCACATGGACTCTTCTCATCACATCATGGAGGCTGGAAGTAGAGAGAGTGCCAACAAGCAAGGGGATTCAAAGACACAAGCATAATCCCTAAGGCCACACCCCCAGGGACCCACCTTCTCCAGCCACACCCCACCGGCCTAGGTTACCACCCAGTAAATCCATCACAATGGATTTATCTACTGATGAGATTACGGCCCTCATGACTCAACTATATAAACCCTGAGCATTAATGCATGAGTTACTCAGGGGGCATTCTATATCTGACCCTCTCTCACCCTTCTTCTCCCTCACCCTTCATATTAATTTCCCAATCCTATTAATTCATTGCTCATAGTCTTCTCTCAGATTCCCCCAGCCTGACTATTTCTGCTTGTATTTCCCAAGTCCTCACTATACAATGTCCACACTGTAAACCATCGCAACAGCCTCCCATCTGCAATCCCAGCCTCCTCTCTCCACTAACCCGCTCCCTCTACACTGTAGTCACAACGTCACTGTCCTGCTAAAAAAAAAATCCCCATTGCCTGTTACATAAGATTTAATACCTTCAGGGTGGCGTTCATGACCCTCTATAGTCACTTTCCACCTGCCTTTAAAAGCTTAAGAGCCACCACTTTTCTATACAAATTTCCCACTGGTACTAAAATAGACTTCATTGTTCCCCCAAAATAGGCCTGTGCCTTTCCCCATCCCTAACATTAGACACTGTGCTCACTTTACCTGGGACTCCTCTTCCTGTACCACATGCCACACACCAAATTTCTTTTTTTTTAATATATTTTTATTGGTGCACTGTAGTCTCACATCTTAATGTAGTTCAGAGTGATAGGGACATGCATGCACACAGCACTTGGTGAGCTTCCTCCCCCGGCCCCCTCTCCACTCTCTCCCCTTCCTCATACATGATATTGAGATTAGCATTGGTAATTTCACATATGTACATAATGTCGGTGGAAGTGTTTCCTTCATTAATTCCCCTCCCACCACCACCCTCCCCTAGACCCCCTCCATCGCTCCACTGGGACTCCTCCTCCATTATCTAAAGTCCCTCTTGTGTCCTGATTTCTCCCTAGCTTCTACATATGAGAGAAAACGTATGACCCTTCACTTTCTGAGACTGGCTAATGTCACTTAACATAATGTTCTCCAAGTCCCTCCATTTTCCTGCAAATGACACAATTTTGTTCTTCTTTATTACTGAGTAGAATTCCACTCTGTATCTATCCCACAATTTTGTAATCCATTCATCTGTTGATGGACACCTAGATTGGTTCCATAATTTGGCTATTGTGAATTGCTACACAATAAATTTATCCCAAAAGCTATCCAAATCTCTCTCTCTCTCTCTCTCTCTCTCTCTTTCTCTGTCATTCTAATGACATTGTGTATATAGCACTTATATATATATTTATCACACAATATCTTACTTTGTACACATTTCGGTCTCTGCATCATCTCCCTAAATACATGCCGAAGGACAGGAGTGTGTCTTAATTGTCCCAGGTCTGCTACGCTACTTAGCGTGGTGCTGGCACCTAGGAGGTGGGACTAATGAAAAGTGAAGAAGGAAATAATGCGTTTCTTGAGCCACATAATTGCACTGAATACAGCAGAGCCCGCAGTCCAGCAGGGTTGAGAATTAATGAGGGCTGAAGGGAAAGCGGGTTCTTTTTTCTACAGCTCTCATCTCCAAAGCATCAAAAGAGGGGAGTCAGCCCAGGGCCCCAAGAGCAACCGCACCTGTTCTCAATGATTTGTCTATTTCTAAGTCAAACTTCACATACACCAGCTACCCGAGTACGGAAACATTAGGAAATGGTTAGGAATGCCATTTCCCATTACTCTGAGTGTCTGCTTTAATGAAGCAGGAATCGGTAGAACGAGCTCTCCACCAAGATGTCTGTCATTCACTGTTTCTCGGCCATCCATGAGCCAAAGGAACAACTCCAGTTAGAAAATGGCTCCGGGTCTCCTTGGGGAGATGAGTGAGCAGCTGGCTTGCCCTCCTCCCTGGAATTTTAGCTCCTGCTACAAATGATCGCCAGTCCCACCTCTGGGATCCCCCAGCTAAGAAGTAGCCCAGCCAGTGAATGGCTGAGCCAACAGGAAGCAGCCATGGCTGTAGCTGCTTTTAAACTTTTCCTGGGGAGCCAGGCATGGTGTCACACGCTTGTAATCCCAGTACTTGGGAGGCTGAGACCGGAGGATCGCAGGTTTGCAGCCAGCCTCAGCTACTTAGTGAGGCCCTCCGCAACTTAGTGAGACCCTGTTTCAAAATAAAGAATAAAAAATAGGGCTAGGGGTGTAGCTCGGAGGTAGAATGCCCCTGGGTTCCATCCACAGTACTGCAAACACAAAACAAAACAAAATAAAAAAACTTTTCCTGGGGAAGAAAACATGGGGGTTGGGGGTGAAGGTGGTTGCCTTCTATTTTTGCTTTTATCAAAGCAGTGTAAGCTGGGGCGTGGTGGTGCATACGTGCAATCCCAGTACTTGGGAGGCTGACACAGGAGGATCACAGGTTGGAGGACAACGTCAGCAATGTAGCAAGACTCTCAGCAACCTATTGAGACCCTGTTTCAAACTTTTTTTTTTTTTTTTTTGCTGTACCAGGTATTGAACCCAGGGGCATTCTACCTCCAAGTTACACCCCCAGCGCTATTTTTTATTTTTTATTTTGAAACAGGGTCTCACTAAGTTGCGGAGGGCCTCACTAAGTAGCTGAGGCTGGCTGCGAACCTGCGATCATCCTATCTCAGTCTCCCAAGTACTGGGATTACAAACGTGCACCACCATGCCCGGCTCTGTTTCAAAATTTAAAAAAAATAAATTAAAAGGGCTGGGGGTATAACTCTGAGGTAGAATGCCTCAGGGTTCAATCTCCTGTACCACACACACACACACACACACACACACACACACACACACACACGTGCGCAGTGTGGCTGCCGACGTGGTGACTAAACATGTCCAGTTGTTTCCTGGGCTCGCAGAGAACCCAAATCCTAGCAGTGGAGAGGGGGACAGGGTTAGGATTGCGTAACCGGGATTCTTGCACTGTCTTCACAAATGGAGATTTCCAGAAAGAGAGCGATGGAGTGGGTGGGAGGCAATCACTCTGCGGGTCAGCTTTGCTAAGGAGGAAAGAAACTGGGCCGACAGTAAGTGCAGTTGCTGGAGGTTTCTAGAAGCAGAAGAGAAGAGCCCTCCACCAGCTATGGGGGAGGCTTGCTGAATGCATATGGCGGCTCCACCCTCCACCGGCTGCGCTCGAGTGAGTGAATGCTTGCCTCCATCTTCCCTTTCCTCCTATTCCTCGCCCTTCCCTCTGCCCTCACTCACAGCTGTGGATTCTCTCCTTTTCTACCTTTTTTAATATCATAAAGAGCCAAATTGTGAGACGGGAAGGAGACGGCAGATGTCAGTTAGGGTTTAGAATTAAATTCTCCATGGAGAACCTTTCGAGTTAGAGGAGCAAGTCCAAAGTCCTTGTGATGTGCCCAGCACTGTTTGCATTGGGGAGGTAAATCGTATTAAAAATGGAAGGTCTGGTCTCATATGCCCACAATTTGCATATCATCTTTTTTTGTCTGTGTGTGTAGCACTGTGTGTTAAATCCGGGACATTCTACCTCTGAGCTACACACCCCAGCCCTTTTGTTTTGTTTTTGTTTTTGTTTTGAAACAGGGTCTCACTAGGTTGCTGAGAGTCTTGCTATTTGCTGAAGCTGTCCTCCAACCTGCGATCCTCCTGTCTCAGCCTCCCAGGTACTGGGATTACAGGTGTGGGCCACGGTGCACAACTACATATCATCGCCTTAAAAAAAATGGTTTGTATGTATATTTACTAGAAAATTCAACAGAGTAGGGTAAGACCAACTGCTGAACTGTCACTCTATCCTGACCACAAAATAGAATCCAGAGCCCAGCAAACAGCATTTTTCTCAAATGAATACCAGGGCTAAAGGGCATCCCGACACCACCTCCTTGCCCTCAGTTGCAGTAGCTAAAAAATTGGGTTTGTTTTTGAGTTAGCAGCACTGACTGGATTATACCAGGAAATCTATCGAATTACCTGGACTCCTAAGGAGCGCCTTCTTAGAATATTTTGTGGAAATTCAGGTTCTTCGCCTCAAGGAATTCACACATAGATCCATTAGAGTATGAGAAAAAATAAACTTTGACTTGTATTCTTCTAGGGTCCCCTTAAATAACGGTGATCAATACCATCTTTTGGGGTGTGTGTGTGTGTGTGTGTGTGTGCACGCGCACGCACGCATTTGGTGCTAGGGACTGAACCCAGGGGCATTCTGCCTACCAGCTACACCCCCATCCCTATTTTATTTTTTATTTGGAAACAGGGTATCCCTAAGTTGCTGACAGCCTCACCAAGATGCCGAGGCTGGCTCAAACCTTCGATCCTCCTGTCTCAGCCTCCCAACTAATGTCAATAATATATTTTAAAGAATGTTATGTTTGGACGTTGCTTTTAAGGCTTCTCTTGGTTTGGTTTGGTTTGGTTTGGTTTGGTGTTCAGTCCTCGCAGAGCACCATTTTTGTGGAGGAGTTTCCTTTGACTATGATCAAAATGAACATTACCCTATAAAAAGTTAAGTCCTGAAACATCCAATCCCTTTTCATGTTAGTATAAACACTTTATCAGCTCCTGTCCTGAAAGTTGATCCTATTGAGGGAAAAGGTAAAACATGCAGAGGCCATTAAGGGTGGGGTAGTGAATTTCTATGTAGTAGCTGATACTGCCCCCAGTTTATGGATGGGAAACTGGGATTCCGAGAGATTAAGAAAACTATCCCGGCCAGGAGTGGTGACACAGGTTTGTAATCCCAGTACTTGGGAGGCTGAGACAGGAAGGATCGCAAGTTCGCAACCAGCCTCAGCAACTTAGTAAGGCCCTTTGCAACTTAGTGAGACCCTGTTTCCAAATAAAAAAATAAAATAAAATAGGACTGGGGGTGTAGCTCAGAGGTCAAATGTTCCTGGGTTCAATCCCCAGTACCACAAGAAAGAATGAGGGAGGGAGGGAGGGAGGGAGGGAAGGAAGGAAGGAAGGAAGGAAGGAAGGAAGGAAGGAAGGGAACACTATTAGTAAGCTTGACCTGAAAACTCTGCTCTTAAGGTATACGAATAGCACTCAAATAACAGCAATAATAATAACAATAACCAGGCACCTCGGGAGTCTGTCTCTACTTGCCCTGACAGAGCTGTCAGAATTCTTTCCATTGGTCACATATGGCCATACACAAACAGAAGTTCAGTTTCATAGTTCTAGAAACGAACCCTTTAAAATACACGGTTTTCTACGGACCTGCTGCTATGTGACTCCTGAAATGACCAGGAAGGCAGGAAACAGCTCTGGGCTGGGGGAGGGCTGGTCCCGCCCCTGTGTGCACCCCACCGAGTTGGCGAGGGACAGTGACCTCTCAGAAGTGGGGGTGCTGGCGGAGAGGGGAAGCATAGCTACCTTCCACACCCATCCCTCCTGCGGCTCCTGGGGGAAGCCCTGTGATTTCAAATCAGAAACCTCGCTCGCTTTCATTGCTATTATTGATCTGCAACAACATTCCCGGGTGTAAGTTTCAGCAAGTGCAAAATGCATTGCATAGATATGTTGCTCCTGAAATACAGCCTCCGAAACAAGGCCAGGGTCAAGCCTGGAACCTGGGCAGTTGTCGTAAGCAACGACACTAAGATTCTGCCCAAAACTGCTGTCAAGCACGGTGGCCTCAGTGTGCAACTGGTCCAGCACCCGCAAGCCTTTGGTCTACCTATACTGATCACTTAATGTGATGAGATGCCTGTCCCTGGATGAAAGTAACATAGAACAGGGCCTGCACCCACCCGACACCCTGTCCCCTGCCCCAGCAGCAGCCTGGGGCATGCAGTCCTGAAATGGGACATGTTTGGAGCCTGGCCAGGCTGCTGCCACCTCACTGTGCCTCCACGCCTCTGCCCTGCGCAGAGGCCTCCCGGGCCAGGCTCCGCCTTTCGACAGTGCCCCTTTCTTCGGCACCGATCGCATTGTGTCCCACCATACGCCCAGACTGTGGCAAACCGCTGGAGCTTGACTTGGACAGATTGAGAGATTCGCTCCAGCTGCAGGGCAAGCCGCCATTAAGGTGAGAGGTAGGAAAGGCAGGTGTCTCTGCATGACACAGGAGTGTGTCCAGGGGAACAAAGGACCATGTCTTGTAGGACTAAGAGAGGGGGGCATGTTTGGAGGGGACAGTTCAGGGGACCAGGTCACCTCCATTCAGCTTCTCAGCAGGCTCTGGTGTTTCGAGAGACAGCTGTGCTCTCCTGCTTGTGCAGGATTCGGGTGCTCACAATGTCTCCCCCTACTCCTTGAGCTATCCTTTGTGACAGATGTAGTGGGGTTGGTAGGTTGGGGCCAAGCGTGAGGGCCCTTCTTAATTATTTATTTATTTACTTATTTATTTTACTTTTTTGGTACTGGGGATTGAACCCAGGGGCATTCTACCTCCAAGCTATACCCCCAACCCTTTTTATTTTTTATTTCGAAACAGGGTCTTGCTAAGTTGCTGAGGGTCTCGCTAAGTTGTTGAAGCTGGCCTTGAACCTGGCTCAGCCTCCCAAGTCCTGGGATTCCAGGCTTGCACCACCACACCTGGCTTGAGGATCCTTCTTTTGCCTTCACTCCTTCCTGCGCACAGCACATTCCCATTAAGGAATCTTTCAAGGAACCTGCAGTTCTCAATGTGGAGGACGGGGACAGGTAGCAGAATTTCTGGGGGAAGAGTTTGGGTCATCAGGGCACACATGGCTAGGGGCGCTTTGTTCTTCCCCTTTAGAGTCTCAGCACAAACCCTGCAGCTGTGCGCTCCCTCCTCCTCCAGGCTGGGCTTGGAGGTGGCCCTGTGTCACTTCTTTGGTGACAGGCAACTGCCCTCTATCACACTCATCTTTTCCTGAGACTCTCCCACCCAAAAGTGAGGCAGCTCTAAACTCCCCGTTCCCACCAGATAAAAAGTCAGCAGCTCAGATACAGCCATTTGGAGGAAACTCGAAGGTGACCACGCTGATTTGAACTTGAGAAGTCAGTAGAGATCTGGGCTTGAGCACTGTGGAGGCCGACTGCTTTCTTTCTGGGGTGCAACACGAAAGGCACACATGAAGCCGGGTGCAGTGGCACATGCCTATAATCCGAGTACCGGGGAGGCAGAGACGGAAGAATCGCAGGCTCGAGACCAGCCTCAGCAACTTAGCAAAACTCTGAGCAACCTAGCAAGACCCTGCTTCAAAACAAACAAACACAAATATTTTTTAAAGGGCTGGGGTGTAGCTCAGAGGTGGAATGCCCCAGGGTTCAATCCCTAGGATGGATGGATGGATGGATAGAAGGAAGGAAGGAAGGAAGGAAGGAAGGAAGGAAGGGAAAGGAGGAAGGAAGGAAGGGAGGAAGGAAGGGAGGGATGGAGGAGGAAGGGAAGATGGATCAGGGATGGAGAGAGGGAGGAAGAGAGGAAGGAAGGAAGGAAGGAAGGAAGGAAGGAAGGAAGGGAGGAAGGGAGGGAGGGAGGGATGGAGGAGGAAGGGAAGATGGATCAGGGATGGAGAGAGGGAGGAAGAGAGGAAGGAAGGAAGGAAGGAAGGAAGGGAGGGAGGGAAGGAGGATGGATCAGGGATGGAGAGAGGGAGGGAGAGGGAAGGAAGGAAGGAAGGAAGGAAGGAAGGCAGGCAGGCAGGCAAGCAGAGAGGGAGGCAGCTAGGCAGGCAGACAGGCATAAACAAGGTGAGTTCCTGCAGGAAGCACCTTCTGTTACTTCCCCAAAGCCCACGACACAGCGAGCGGTACTGCACACAGCAGCCTGGCGAACGTCGAGGCTGGAGCTCACGGGAGAGCCGTCAAAGCCGCCTGCACTGGGTCTCCCAGCATGGAAGGGGTGGGCCGTGAAGTCCGAGCTGTCCTGACCCCTCTCTGTGTCCCCAGGCTTGGACACCAGACAGGCGCAGGTCATCGTCCTGTCCTCGGGGACCAAGTGCATCAGCGGCGAGTACATCAGCGGCCAGGGGCTGGTGGTCAACGACTGCCACGCCGAGATCGTGGCCAGGCGGGCGTTCCTCCACTTCCTCTACGCACAGCTGGAGCTGCACCTGAGGTACGGGTGCGGGCGCGGGCGGGGTGGACTCAGGTTGGCAGCTCCTTGATGGGTGTGCCGACACACCTCGGCTGTTGAGCAGCCAGGGACACAAGGGGGCCCCACAGCCAGCTCAGAGCATGCGACTACCTTTATCCTGGCAGCTTCCCTACCCAGGGTGAGCAGCTGTGTGCCACCAAACGTCATGTATGTTCATACCTCAGACATCTTTTGAATACTATGTAGGACACAAGATGTCGGAATGCCAGGGGTCCTCCTCCTCATCCCATCTCTCTCTCCAGGAAACACCCTGTGTGCCTACAAGGTACGTACACACACACCTCAACGCAGGTGTCCCCACACACAGACACCCACAGGGATGCACCCTGTCTTAGCTCACTCCATTTGATTATGTCTTCTGTTACAACCTTCGGGGGCCACCATGGCATCCCTCACATCTAGAAGCTTCCTCTGAGAGGCTCAGATGCTTCCAGAATCAAGGAGTCACCAGGCACAGCCAACCCTTGACTTCATAGCCAGCAGGGTAATTCTCCAGTTAGCCACTCAAACTCTAAATGCCAGTGGGACAAGAAGACAATTCAGCTCTAGGGCCAGCTAGGGGAGTGCAGAGGTTGTCCCCCAAAAGGAACAGCCACCCAGGTCTGGCATAAACTGTGCCCCTGTAACTGTGAGTGAAAATGGCTAACCTACCAGCCTCCAATTATTAAGCCCAGAACAGAGTGGGAGAGCAGGGAAGCTCACCAAGTGCTGTGTGCGTGTGTCACACACAGCAATAAAAATTTTTAAAACAAAGGAAGAAAAACAGAAAGAGAAGGCAGGCATGGTGGCGCACATTTGTAATCCCAGTACTTGGGAGGCTGAGATCGGAGGATCCAGGTTCGCGGCCAGCCTCAGCTACTTAGTGAGGCCCTCCGCAACTTAGTGAGACCCTGTTTCAAAATAAAGAATAAAAAATAGGGCTGGGGTGTAGCTCAGAGGTAGAATGCCCCTGGGTTCAATTCCCAGTTGAAGGGCAAAAACAACCTCACTGGAGACAGCCATGCAGCCAAGAGATTTATTTAGGCAGCGGGGGGTCAGAAGAAAGGCGATCAGAAGAGAGAGAGAGCGCACGCTGCCGTGCTTGGGATTAAATACAGGCCTAAACTGAGCTGGCCCGTTGCCATTGGATAGCTGGACTCGGTGTTGCATCTTATTGGGGGCCTGCGTGGTCCTTAAACTTATTGGTCAGTGGGATGGAGCGTGCACCGGAAGCCTGACCGGCACCCAGGAAGGGGCGGGATCCTTTGGGAAGCAGCCACGAGGCATGGGGGTAGGTTTGGGAGGAGAGTCCCCTCGGAGAACTGGTTCAGTCCATCACCAGTACCACAAAAAAAAAAATAAAAGAAAGAGAGGAAGAGAGGGAGGTTGGGAGGGAGGGAAAGAATTCACTGTCTCTTGAGAGATGGAGCTATTGCTCTCTGAAGCCCTCCGGTGCATTGATGACTTGGAAGTGTGTTCAGGTACAGTATGAGGGGACTTGGATCGATGCACCTGCCCCGGGGTAAACTCTCATTTCCAACATGGCAAGATGCCGGGTCTGATCAATTTTGACAGGATTGCATCCCCTTCAAATGGGACCCCACAGAGCGATATTTCTGTGGAGAGCATGCCACCTTCCTCCCTTCTCCGTCTGGTTTTGAACATTTCTCAGCCAAGGAGAGTTCTTCTAGAGCTCAGGGTTTCTGCAAGAGGGGTCAGGGCTGTCTCTCAAATGCCAGGCTCACAGAAAGGCTGCCATTTTATTTCCCGTCCCAAGTCCCTGCGAATCAGGCTCGGTTTCCACTGGGACAACAAGTCCCAGGCAAACAGTTCTCGCACATGACGAGGTGGCCATTTGACACTGGTGCTCAGTACCTTCCAGCCCTGGTCCTCCTGGCTGGAGCCATCCTCTCCTGGCCTTGGCTCTCCCCACACCCCTAAAGAACAAGCTTCTCTCAACCTTGTTCTCAGCCAATGTGACCGAGATGCAAGCAGCTGAGGATGGATTTTGAGATATTATCTGTTTCTTGGCTCCGCCTCCAAGTGCATTTTTTTGGGGGGGGAAGTACTTGGAATTGAACGCAAGGGCATTTTACCTCCAGATTTTATCTCCAAGCTACACCCCCAGCCCTTTTAATTTTTTTTTAAACAAGGTCTCGCCAAGTGACTAAGGGACCCGCTAAGTTGCTGAGGCTGGCCTGGAACCTGCAATCCTCCTGTCTCTGCCTCCCAAGGACTGGGATTGCAGGCATACACCACCACGCCTGGCTCTAAGCTTACTGAGACCCTTGAAAAATGTGCCCCAATGTCAGCATTTCCAATATTCTTATAGCAGCCTGCTCTGGCCATCAGAGAGAGAGGCAGCCTGTCACGGGGGCTGACATCTCTCTCTAAGACACATTAAACAGGAGCAGAAATGTGGGTTTGAGCACACGACGTCTCAGACGCATTCCCGGGCTGAGCTATTTAGTCACAATGGTCTGATTGCTGTGGGTCTCTTGGCCGGAGACATTCATTCCTGGCATCTTCTCACCGTCCTTCCCTATCCTTGAAAGCACTGCTCCTCCAATCCACTAATAATGGGCTCTCAGGGGGCTCTGGAGAGCCCATTAGCATGTGCAGAAGGAACACAGAGGAAGAAAGGCCCAAATATATGCCACGCAGACTTGAATAAAAGCAGCACCTTAATACACTCAATTAATTTTTATCTGCACCTCTGAGCAGTGTGCAGTAGCCTGATGTATCTCCGCATCATTTTCAGGAGGCCCGCCGAGGGGTCGGCTAGAGCTGAATGTAGGAGAACGGACGTGGAAATCTCTTGAAATCGGGAGGAGGATTTCTCCAGAATATCCAAACCTCAGCTAGAAATATTTCCAAGTGCCCTGTTTGTGTCAAAGACAGCGAGGCCAACATTTACCAGGAGCTGGCTATGCTGTGGGGCCAGCTGGGGTGGGGGTGGGGGTTGAAAGACAACTGCACCCCATCTCTGCCCTGCATGGGGGGGACCAGCAATGTCTACAAAAATCCGGCAAGACAGGGTGAGGTTGGAGCCCCACGGCGTGCCACTGGGAGACCCCAAAGGGCATGTTTGCTCCAGTGTCTGTGGAGGGCGCTCCCTGCTCTGGAGGGGTGCCTGTGCAGAGGGCAGGCAGAGGCATACCACCGGATGGCTGGTGGGTGCCTCGGGG
Organism: Glis glis; assembly: GCA_004027185.1. Taxonomy (NCBI): domain Eukaryota; kingdom Metazoa; phylum Chordata; class Mammalia; order Rodentia; family Gliridae; genus Glis; species Glis glis. Next base: position 13,053 of record PVJS01007038.1, read on the forward strand.
CCTTCCTGGGGAGAGAGTGTCTGTTCTGCTGCCTGTGAGATCTTAGAGCCCAGCAACACAGAACCCATCACCAATGGGGCAGAACGAGTAAAAACAGCAAAACCGGCAGAAAATAGACTGCCAGAAACAGGGACAACCAAGTCCCGGGACAAGGGTCTCCCAACTTCTACGGAGGCAGAGGCCTCTCCGCTTTGAGTTGAAGGGCTGCGGGGGAGGTTTTCTAGGCGAGAAAGGCTTGAATCCTCCAAGATTAGGTGACTTGGGTCTTTCTAGATCTCCCCTGGCTCATAGGTGTATGCAGAAGAAAAGCAGATTCCTGGCTCCCTGTTTCCATTTCCCTGTACTTGGGCTGGAGGCCAAGCCCGCCCCACCCCACAGCACCCCCTTTTTTATGTACTGGAGATTGAACCCAGGGACATTCTACCTCTGAGCCACACCCCCAGGCCTTTTTATTTTTTTAATTTTTGAAACAAAGTCTCGCTAAGTTGCTAAGGGTCTCACCAAGTGGCTGAGGCTGTCCTCCAACCTGCGAACCTCTTGTCTCAGCCTCCCAAGTACTGGGATTACAGGCCTGCACCGACACGCCTGGCCCAACCCCCTTTTCTAAAGTCCCTTTTCTGTCTTTAATCCACAAGCGTGAGGCCCACCAAGGCAAAGTCAACAGGGCACCACGAGATACTGCCGTGAGGAGCACGTGCCAACCCACAGGATTTCGGTTTTATAAATTGTAGATAGTGGCTTTGTAAAAGACACACCGGAAATGCAAATGTCAAGGAAGGGTGAGAAGGGTGGGATTTCTGCTGGGCAAGTTTGCTTTCCTGCGGCTTCCCTGCAACCCCTTCCAGAAGTGTCGATGCAAAGAGAAAACGCAATATAGAGTGTTTAAAAAAAAAGGGGGCAAAAATTGGGGAACTCTACAAAATAGGACAAAAACATCCACCGGCGGGGATGTTTCTGGTTTGTCTTGTAATGATAACCCGCATCTTCTTTGTGTCCCTAGCAAGCGGAGAGAGGACTTGGAGAGATCCATCTTCGTGCGTTTAAAGGAGGGAGGCTACAGGCTGCGAGACAATATTCTCTTCCATCTCTACGTGAGCACGTCCCCCTGTGGAGACGCGAGACTCAACTCTCCCTACGAGATCACCACGGACCGTAAGAGACAACGGATTTGCCTCTTGTCAACAGGCAGGGCGGGCTCCTCTGTCCCTGGACTCTGTCCCAGGCTGTGCGCGGGGCGTGGCAGAAGCTCTAAGTTGCTGGGAGTGCATGGCGGCTGCAATTAGCCAGATAATCAGACCTCCCAAATCTTAGTCTGAAATGCCCAGATCATCGGCAGAAAAGTAGTTTGAAGTCTAAAGTTAGCTTTTCAATTGCCACAGTTCTCGGCTTCATTTTAATAGGCCACACAGTCCCTATATCCCCGGCTGGAAAGTGGGATGAAGAAAAAGCAAATAAGAATTACATGGGGTGGAAGCAAATTCAGACTGGCTCTGTTTGCCTTCACTTGCAACGTTGGGCAGAATAAAGCTTAGCTTTTCTTTTTTTTCTTTTTTTCTTTTTTTTTGTACTGGGGATTGAACCCTAGGGGCATAATACCTCCCAGCTACACCCCCAGCCCTTTTTATTTTTATTTCGAAACACAGTCTCCCTATGTTGCTAAGGCTGCCCTCGAACCTACAATCCTCCCATCTCAGCCTCCCAATTACTAGGATTACAGGCGTGCATCACTATGCCCGCCTAGCTTTTATAACAAAGCCAGGGGTACGGTGTGCCCTGCAGAAGTGTCACCCTGGTTAATCACAAGGTTCCAGGACAGAACCCTGCAGCAGGACCTGCTTTGCCAGGGTGCGTCCGTGGAGGAGGGGCAGATCTAAGCACCCATGTGCCCTTCGTCCCACCCAGTCACCTCCACCTGCAAAGAGAGGGGACTCTGTGTTCCAGGATTGGAAGACAGGTGTGGGTCCCACTCTGGTGTCTTTGACGAAATCAGTGTCTCCATAGTAACAGAGAAAATGTGCAGGGCTCACTCCTCTCCTTGATGCTGTTATGAAGTTCTACTATTGATGCTATGTGTACACATATTGCACCTGTATGTGTGCATGTATAGTATACACCACACACACATCCTCATTCTCTCTTTTACTCTCTCAAACTTTCTAGAGCAGACCTAGGAAAGTCTTCTAATGTAGGCAATGAAATTAAATATAGGTAAATGTATTTCTTTCTTGTTTTGTTTTTTATAATACTGGGGATTGAAACCAGGGGAATTCTGCCTCTGAGCTACACCCCCAGCCCAATTTTATTATTTTTATTTTGAAACAGGGTCTCACCAAGTTGCTGAGGGCCTTACTATGTTGCTGAGGCTGGCCGCGAACCTGCAATCCTCCTGTTTCAGCCTCCCAAGTACTGGGATTATAGGCGTGCACCACCATGCCTGGCTTGTAAGTGTATTTCTACCGCCCAAATAGAAGCACTAATGGTTAACAATTTGTTTTTCATTCTACATAAAATATAAAAAATAATACAATATAAAAATATTTTATACACAAAAATAAATGCATGTATGTGATGAGGGATCTAGTCTTAATAAAGATATTGCAACATCAAAGAGTTTGTTCCATGCTCAGAGGAAATCTCCAGTAGAGATACAATAGATAACCGTTATTAAAAGTTTGGTTTGGGCCTTCTGATTTTCCTGGCCTGGAAGGCTATCTTTGTCTTCTAACTATCAGTCAGGAGAGATATCTCAGTCAACATTCTCACTGCTATAACCCAAGACAACTGACCCCACAACTTAAAGTAAGGGGAATTTATTTGCTCACAGTGTCTTTGGAAATTCTGGGTTCAGTCCATGTGAGGCCAGGGTCTGGAGCTCAGGGCATGGGTCAGTGGAGAGAGAAAGTGCTCAGAGCTCTGCTCCTCACTTGTGGAGACCAGAAGCAAGAAAGGGAGAGAGCAGGGCTCAGCTCTCACATCATAGAGGCCAGAAGCCAGAGAGAGCAAGCAAGCAAGGAGATTCAAAGACATAAGCATAATCCCTAAGGCCACACCCCCAGGGACCCAACTTCTCTAGGCACACCCCACCTGCCTAGGTTACCACCCAGTAAATTCATTACAATGGATTTATCCACTGATGAGATTACAACCCTCATGACTTAACTGTATCAACCCTGAGCTCTTCAGGGGACATTCTATATCTGACCATAACAAAAGATAAACTTATTTATTTGTTTTCTTTGGCGGTACCAGGGATTGAACCCAGGGGCATTCTACCTCTGAGCTACACCCCCCAGCCCTATTTTTTTATTCTTTATTTTGAAACAGGGTCTCACTAAGTTGCAGAGGGACTCACTAAGTAGCTGAGGCTGGCCACAACCTGTGATCCTCCGGTCTCAGCCTCCCAAGTACTGGGATCACAAGTGTGTGCCACCACGCCTGGTGATAAACATTTATTGAGTGCCTGCTGTATGGGAGATTTGTGGTGACTGCTTCCACCAAAGATAAAGCAAGGCGTGTGTGTTGGGGGGGCGGGGAATAGTGTGTTTTTAAGTGTCACAGGCTTATGATTAGCACCTCTACCAAAGATAAAGAAGGAGGGAGGGTTAACTCCACAGGTGCAGCCTATTTCTCTAACCCTCAGATTGGACACTGGACCAGAGAAATTCATTCTCCTTTTGCAGACTTTCCTCCAACCCCTTCCCTTCCCCCTTTGGAGAGTGGTCAGATGGAATTCTCCGTAATGTGATTCTAAGTGATATTTCCACATTTTTTTGGACAGCAAATGGGAGAATCAAGTCGAATTGAGAATCAGAAATGTTTGAAAGCCATTTAACATCAGAGAGACTTAAAGGAACCACCCCTAGGAGGCTGAGAGGCGTAGGGTGGCCTGGGCAACCTGAGAAGCAGACGGGCAGGAACATGGTGCAGACCCTGGCGAGGCCACTCAGGGCTCTGCTTGACCCCGGTGCGCCCTTCAGAAAGACAAAGGCAGCAAAGCAGCATGAGGCTCGCTCATTTTCCTTGGAAACGCCCGTGGAGCTGCGTCTACAGATACCAACTTGCCCTAGAAACTTGTGAAATTTGGTCCCAACAGACAGCTACTAGGAATTATCTTTCCATTTTCTTTAGAAAGACTTGGCATCATGAAGATCCAACCTGAGAGCCCTCTGGCTGTGGGAGAAAGTCCCATGAGACATTTGGGGCTAGCCTAATTTATCCAGCCTCCTCCTTGGCCTGCGTGTCCGCAGCGGGAGTCAGGAGCGGGCTTGGCAGTGCCCGAGACCCCCGCTCTCCCCCGGGGGCAGTTCTAGCTCATTGGGCTCCCGGTGTCTCTGTACATCAAACACCAACTGTGGCCTCTCCGGCCTTGCAATGCTGGTAGTTTAGAAAAACAAACAAATACATTCTCAGAGGCGCCCCGGGGCTCGCTTCCACACACAGATGTCTTTTATTTCGTAGTGCTTTTAAGAAGTGGCAGGTGCTGCTGGGAAGAAAACTAAAGTGTTTGCCTCACATTTTTTGCCGCAGATACGCCAGACAAAAAACAAACAAAAAATAAAAGGAGCTGCTACTGCCTGTGCGGTGCCTCTACACTAGGCTGGTGTCTCTCCGACTCTTCCCACCTGGGGAGTGTGGGCGAGGCAGACACCCGGCGGGTTTGTAGCACGGACTCCTCAGCCAAAAGCCACACATCACTTTCCCCATAGCCACTCAGCAAGGCCAAGGAAACCCAAAGGCCCGCTGTTCTGTGTTTAGAAGGAGCCTTCGGAGAGACTGATTAGCATCTCTGAGGGTTTCAGAGGGAGGCAGAAACCCTCAGGAACCAACCAACGCTGCAAAACCCACTTTGGAGAAATTCACTAAGCACCACTTTGCAATAAGAGGGGTGGGCGCTCTCCATCCTGCTCGCTCAGGGGGTGTATCCTCGCCAGCCTTGAAGGAAGGCCGGACCACTGGACAAGGGAATGACAGTGACCGGGCCTTGCCTCTGAGCAGCTCCTGCCAGGGCCAGCCAAAGGACAATCAATGGTGACCAGCCACTCCTGGCAGGAAGACTTGTAGTGAGAAGCAGGGGAAACCAGTTAGGACCAGTCCAAGAGGTCAGCAGCTGGCACCGTCTAGACTACAGGTTAACCTGTAGAAACCCCGCCTCGCTGCACCGCTGGCTCAGGGTCACTGCTCCTAAAGAAGTGGTCCCCGAAGGTTACTGTGACTTCGTTGTGCTCACAGAGAATGAAGGGCACAGACATGCTCTGTTTGCACCACTGAAAACGTAATCTGGCTCACCCCAAGCCAAAGAAAGCTCTAGGCTGGAGGTCTCCGTCTCCTTGAGGTTCTCTCCATCCCCGGGCCCGCTCGCCAGCAATTCCCTGCTTGGACTTGATCCCTTTAGCTCATTTACTATTAGTAGTATTAGTATTAGTATTAGTATTAGTATTAGTATTAGTATTATTTGGTTGTTTTTTTTGTCTTGCTCCCATATTTGGTCTGCACCAAGCTATTGTGTATCTGCACATAGAGCCTGCAGCGTCTAACCTCTGGACTGGAAACATTCTCTCCCCCTCCTTCTTTTCCCTCTCCCTCTCTCTGTATGTCATGCATACACACACACACAAGTACACATGCCAAACACATGTACATGAGACCACATGAACACACAAACACACATGCATAGGATATGCGCACACACACACACACACACACACACACACACACACACTCAACAGATTCTGATGCATCCGAATCAAAAACAAAGCTACGACATGACTATGTCTAAGAGAAGTTTGGGAACTTGAACAGGTGGCCTCCGTTATTCCTCTTCCCTTTACAGAATGAATGAACACAACAGAGCATAATAAGAAAATTTTCTATAAAGTTTTAAACAATCATTAAGGCAAGTGCCAGCTAACCAGAAGGCCCATGAGAGACCGAGCCTGACTTGGAATTTCTAGAAGCCTCTTTCTGACTCCCCACCAGCTGCAGAGTAACTGCCTTCCACTGGGGACCTCTCTAGTCTCACAGCTGTTCTGACAGCTCAAAAGGTTCCCAGGGTTTCCTGAGCCCCGTGAGCCAAATCTGCTAAAAAATATCCCAATTTCCTGGAACCTAGGTTTGGGGGCTTTGAGTTAAAGAGACAACATGAGGACCCCTAGTGTTTGCATCGAACCCCACTTTCCTGGGATGCCTGTAGCTTGAGAAATTCTATATTCCAAGGTTTTTCCTTTTCCCAACAAAACATTCATCTGGGTTGAATCAAAGAATCTCCAACCCTAGCATCTTTAAATATAATATCAGTGCCAGTTAGTCCATAATATTCTGCAGATACATTGCCTGCAAGCTTAGGGATGTGTTAGACTCAGTTGTTTTCTATCCTGGATTCTCTATCTGGGTCACCTGAGAAGTCTTTACGAATTCAGGTCTCTGCCATCCTCCCTTTAGCTGCAATTCTAATGCATTAGGAGTGGAGCGGGGTCCAACAATCTGTAGTTTTCTTAGCATCAGCCAAGTTTCAGGTCACCAGATTTAAACCCTCTTAAATCGTCTCCTGTCCAGATTGAGCATTTATTTCTTGCTCGCTCAGTGCAGAGGTCTTCGAGGAGAGTACAGACTGGCAGAGTATCTACAAAGGCCAGCCAGAGGTCCGTGGCAGGACCCACCGACCTGCAGCATGGCGGTGGGCAAAGAAGGCTGTTACTGGTGCATTGTCTGCACTGTGGGGAAAAGTCACTTCAGCAACAACCTCTGCAGACTGATCTCTGATCTCACTCAACCCAGCCCTACTGCATTCATCTCAGCTAACTCAAAACTGCTAACTCCTGACTTCTTCCTGGACTTGGATGGTCAATGTGGGTCAAGATGGAGACAAATGCCTGAAAGACTTTGCTTCACACAACCAGGAGGATGTACCATTTGTTTCTAGGTCAGAGTTGGGATTTGGAGACTCTCCTCTACAGGCTCAAGGACACCAGCTTCTGCCAAGGTGGGACTAGGCTCTGCCCAGACTCACAAAGGAGGGCGGACGCCATTGATGAGTAGCTCTGGAGACCTGGGCTAGAACCGAGCCTGCTCTGCTAAGATCCTAAGTGTAAGAAGAATATAAGGACCCGGGGTGCCTCACTATGACTGAGCAGCTCTGTCCCCCCAAATCGCCAACCAACCACCTCACGGCAAGTTCTTCTTTCTTGGCAAGGCTTTTCAATAACCTGGAAAACCCAGCTCTTACCACCATTTTCCAAGAATTTAACAGATGAACTTCTCCAATCTATCTTCCAAAAGATGCATGAAAAATGAGCAGGATTACATAGCATATTTATCTGCATATTTATGCTAAGTACTTAGCACATTCATTCTAAGCCAACTCCATTCTTTATATAAAAGGGACATTTAGGAGATGGAAGAAAAATCCCATAGGAAATCAGGAAACCAAAAGTACAGTTCCTTAAATTCCTTTTTTCAGATGGCCTACTGAGTTACAGAAACCTGCAGTGTATAACATTTGTGCATTGAAGGATAATGAATTTTAATAGCCTCATAATTCAATATTATCACTATCATCATCATCATTTAATAAGATAAAGGTTGCCTACACCACTACTTGGTAAATAGTATAGATTTTATTATTACAACAAAGAGTGAATTGCTTCACAAATATAGCTTCTGCAATATACCTTTTGGAAATAGTTTGAGCTGGGCGTGGTGGCGCACACTTGTAATCCCAGAACTTGGGAGGCTGAGACAGGAGGATCCTGGTTCGCGGCCAGCCTCAGCTACTTAGTGAGGCCCTCCACAACTTAGTGAGACCTGTTTCAAAATAAAGGATTAAAAAAATGGGGCTGGGATAAAAAAAATAGCTCAGAGGTAGAATGCCCCTGGGTTCAATCCCCAGTATCGCAAAAAAAAAAAAAATATATATATATATATATGTGTGTGTGTGTGTGTGTGTGTGTGTATGTGTGTGTGTATATAGTTTGAAAATCTAAATAGTTTGAAAATCTAAAGTTTATTTGGTGTTTAAGAATATTTTCTTATAACTTTGTGGGTTTTTTATTATTCTTATCTTGGTGCTCATGCTAACTCTCTCATTCTCTCTCTTTCTGTCCCCTGTACCATTGTAGAAACCGTGTATTGTATTTTAGATAAATCTTTGGCTCCCTAGGGGATGGATTCCTTTGTCATTTATCATCATCTTCTTTTGATTCTCCCCTAAAAATTAAATATTCATTTGAAAAAAACCTTCCTAAATCATATTACTACTCTAATTTACCTTATCAAAAGGTAAGCATTTTATGTTAATCAACACCACAATGATGAGTCTGATGATCTGGAATATCAGAATGGGACTAGAATGTTCTGATGGATTGGGGAGTAGTTGTGTATACACGCAGGCAGGACTTTAACAATTCACATTTGCACTGACTTGGGCATGCTGTAAATCCACTACAGATTATTTAAATTCAGTCCCCTGCAGTTGCTAGTTGGATTGGCATTTTGTTCTACTTGAAGTGGCATCTTCAACTCCCTCCTGCCTCTCACAATTAGCCAAGACAGAGCCAGAGGGAGCGGTCTCCATGACTGCACCACCATTGACACTCACCCTGGGACTGATCAAGCTCATCAGGGCGCGTGCTAGAGAAGGCAGCAGAGACTTAACTCCTCCCCAAATAAGCACTCTCAGGAACATCTCATGCACCTGGCTCTTGAGGCGTTAATTATTCTAGCCTGAAGACTTCAGGTTAATTCCCAGAAACCAGCTGTTAATTCAAGCCAGGCGTCCTATCGTTATGATATTAATAGATGGTAAGAAGTTGCAAAGGCTTTACAATATAATAGACAACTTTTGAGATCTGGAAAATGGCACAATGTTTAAAGTGTTGGGAGAATATAAGGACACCATAATTAACAGAAATAAAGAGACATCAAGAACATGTTCCCTGAGAAAGTATCTCCCAAATGGAAAAGTTTCTGACTTGTGGTAACATTGTAGAAACTGTGGGGTATGCCAGCTCCTCCATTTCCAATACTATCTGCCATGGAAAGTTGGTACTGATGGAGACCCTACCTGGAATGTGTAAAAATTCAGATTAAACCCAAGGTTTGCTCAAGTATGTTTGAGTCACATAAACTATTGTATGTTCAATTTGTCATCAACATCTCCATCATCATCATCATATTATTATTATCATCATTACCATTGCAAGCAACATCATTGTTGTCATAATTATTATCATTATCATCATTATCAGCACCATCAATTATTGCTATTACCATCATCATCACCATCATCATCACCATAATCTCATCATCATCACTATCATCACCATGATCACCATCATTATCACTATCATCATCATCATCATCATCATGACTATTATCACCATCATTATCACTATTGTCACCATCATCACTATCATCACCATCATCATCACTATCATCACCATTATCACAATCATCACCATAATTATCACTATCATCACCATCATTATCACTATCATCACCACCATAATCATACTACCACCACCATCACCATTATCATCACCACCATTATCCTATCATCAACATCATCATCACCACCATCATCACCATCTTCATCATTATCATCATCACCACCATCACCAGCATCATCACCATCTTCATCACTACCTCATCATCATCATCATCATCATCACCATAATCATACTATCACCACCATCACCAAAACATCACCATCATCATCACTATCATCATCACTATCATGACCATCACCATCCTTGTCACCACTATCATCACCATCATCATCATCATCATCATCATCACCACTACTATCAAGACCATCACTATCCTTGTCACTACTATCATCACCATTACCACCTCCACAACCATCGTTGTCACCATCGCCATCATCACCATCCAATTCCCAGTGCCGTTTAACACTGCACAGAAGAGATGTCCAGTCTACCTGGGAAGGGCTGGACATTTGTTTCTTGTGCCCATCCAGGCTCCGTTTCTCTCCTTGTTTCTTCCTTCCATGGATAACTCACAGACAAGTCCAAATTGCATCTCATCAAGTATCCGGTTGGTCACAGGTTGATCTGAAACCTCTCCGAAGTTGACTTTCACCCAGAAATGCAATAATCCTTCTTCCCAAAATATAACCTTTAGGTACCACAAATGTGTAGTGAAAGAACTTTAGCTCTTGGAACCGATGGGAAAGTACAATAGAAATTACCCTGATATTCATCAGAGAAAGTTCCCATAAAAATATACATGCTTACCATTCAGCACTTCAGTGAGAGCAAATGAGGGGGAAACTCCATCTATACAACTTCTAAAACTTAAAGCTTTTTAAAGAAAGCTTTTAATATTCATTCATGTCATCATATGTATGGAAATGTTGGAATCACAGTGCTCTTTTATATATCATTTTCATGCAAAGCAGTTAACCATTTCTCCAGCACAATAAAATCCAGACTTAATATATAAAATTTTTTAAAGAAAGAAAAAATAATAAATGTAAGCTTGCTCGTTCGTATTCATACTAGTTCTCAAAAAAACTATGGTGTGCGTGGTGCAGTGTACATGGGTGGAAAGAAAGGAGAAGAACCTAGAACATGTGAGGGATATATAAGAATCAGCCTTAAGCTCATCATTTCTGAGCCTAGAAAAATCCCTGCCCCATAGACCCTTGGTACTTAGAAGAGCTGAGGTGTTCTAATCTTTACCAGCACTTCCGTACATGCAATCTCCTTTCATCTTCATGACCTAAGAGCTAGGTACTATTACTGTCCCTATTTTAAGAGGGAGTAACCATGCCACAGTGTGTAAGGAACTTTCCCAAGGCTATGCAGCTATTAAATGATGGAGCCACAATTAAAATCCAGATCAGTGTAAGGGTCAAACTTCACCCAACACCTGTTTCTATATGGTTCCAAAGCTAGGCATGGTTTTATCATTTTTTAATGGGTGAAAAAATAATGTGGCCATCCCTTGGTATCCATGGAGGATTGGTTCCAGGATTTCCTGTGGATGCCAAGCTCTGCAGATGCTGAATCCTTTATATAAATGGCATTTGTGTATAACTGAGGCACCTCCTCCCCTAAGCTCTAAATCCATCTCCAGACTACTTATAATACCTAACACAATGAAAATGCTATGTAAATAGCTGTTGTACTGCATGGTTTAGGGGAATAATGACAATGGGAAAATTTTGTTCAAGTTCAGTAGAGATGGATTTTTTTCCAAATATTTTTGATCCTCAGTTGATTGAATCCACAGGTGCATGGCTCGTGGATATGGAGGTCCACTGTCTTTTTTTTTTTTTTTTTTTTGCGGTACTGGGGATTGAACCCAGGGGCATTCTACTTCCGCGCTACACCCCCGGCCCTATTTTTTAATGCTTTATTTTTGAAACCGGGTCTCACAAAGTTGCAGAGGGACTCACTAGGTAGAGAAAGAGAGAGAGAGAGAGAGAAACAGGGAGAGAGAGAGAGAGAGGGAGAGAGAGAGAGAGAGATAGATCGATCAATCGATCGACCGTGCGCGCGCGCACATGCGCGCTGAGGTTGGCTGCGAACCCAAATCCTCCGGTCTCCGCCTCCCAAAGTACTGAGATTACAAGCATGCACCACCATGCTCGGTCCACTGTCTTTTATGATATGAAAATTAGATGCTCAAATTGTATGAGATGTTCAGATTTCAGTGGCCATAATTCAAGGGTTAGGGGAACACAGCCCAGCTCATTCATTGACATCTTGTGAGGCTGCTTTTGCAACTTGGTGGCAGAGTTGGGTGGTGGTGACAGCTCTAGAATTCATCCCTTAACCTTGTCACCACTAGAAACAGGAAACTCCCCGACCCCAGCGTTTACTTCTGAAACCTGCCTCCTGCACCCAGTCCCTGCCAAGGTCCTCTGACTCAGTCTCTGCCACGCTTCTCTCCTGCTCTCCCGCCTCTCAAGCCCATAGAACCCTCGTATCTCTGGACAGGTGTCCCCGTCACCTCTCACCACCTCCTCTTCTTTCGTAGTGAACAGCAGCAAACACATCGTCAGGAAGTTCCGAGGGCACCTGCGCACCAAGATTGAGTCTGGGGAAGGGACGGTCCCTGTCCGGGGCCCCAGCGCAGTGCAGACGTGGGACGGCATCCTGCTGGGGGAGCAGCTGGTCACCATGTCCTGCACAGACAAGATCGCCAGGTAAGAGCCCATTAGCTATCTTGTCCCAAAAGTCAGCTGTGGTCCACGGTGGGACAGCAAAACAGCAGGCTCCAACCCACAGCCCAGTCCAGAGTGACATCAAAGAAACTTGGTACACGTGGTGACTACTGCACAGCACCTCTCTTCAACAGGCAGCCCATGTTTTGTTTTATGTGGTTTTGTTGTTGTTGTTGTTGTTGTTTGTGGCACTGGGGATGGAACAAGCTACTCCCCCAGCCCTATTTTATTCTTTAATTTTGAAACAGGCTCTCACTAAGTTGCGGAGGCTGGCCGCAATCCTGCGATCCTCCTGTCTCAGCCTCCCAAGTACTGGGATTACAAGCGAGCGCCACCACACCTGACCTATTTTGTGTTTTATTTTGTTTTGTTTGGGTTTTGTTCGATGTGCTTGAGGCAAAACTGCCTGAGAAAACAAGAGCCTAACAAGTTCAAGTTGCTGCTGCAAAGAAACAAAGCCCAGCTTGGGTCTACCATCCCAGAACGGTCTGATCTGTGTCTGAACGGGCCAGAAAATTGATGGAGAAGCAAAGGGGGCTTCTCCTCCTGGGACACTTACTTTTCACTAAATCCTGACAATCATGCAAACAAAGGTATTGACTTTCAGCTGGGTAGGAAGCCACTCCTCCGCTACCCCGAAAAACATGTTCATTCTAGAAGTTTTCGAAAGCTTCCATGTGCTGGTCTTGGAAAAGGAGAGCCTCCAGGGTGAACAGGGGGAGGAGGAGGGATTTGCAGGAGGAGCATCTCAGCTTCTCTCAAGGAGCACCAGCAGGTTGGTGAAAGTCCTCCAGCTGGACATGAACCGCCCTGCTCCCCCCGACCTAGTTCTGACACCCCAGATCTGCTCCCCTCCCGCAGCCTCAGATCTGATGCCCCAAGAATGCCATTCCCACTGTGGGAACATTTCCATAACTTTGGTTTTCAAAATAGCCACAGGGCACACTTTGGGGGAAGGGGCACTGCCACTTAAGTTTTCCTGAAAGAGCCATAAACGCTCTTTCTAAAGCCATCCCTGGGGCCGGGCGTGGTGGCGCATGCTTGTAATCCCAGTACTTGGGAGGCGGAGACCGGAGGATCCGGGTTGGCGGCCAGCCTCAGCTACTTAGTGAGGCCCTCCGCAACTTCATGAGACCCGGTTTCAAAATAAAGTATAAAAAATAGGGCCGGGGGTGTAGCTTGGAGGTAAAATGCCCCTGGGTTCAATCCCCGGTACCGCAAAAATAAATTAAAAAAAATAAAGCCATCCCTGATAACAAGAATAATGATAAGTGGTCATAGAATACCTAGGTTAGCAGTGAATCCATCAGAAGATCTTTCGGAGACTTGGATAAATGTATTTATTTGTGGTTTGTAACCCAAGTACAAACAGAATTGTACGCAAATGCAGTCTCTAAGCAAGTGCACAACCCTAAATGCTACTAATAACATTGCTGCCCCTAAGACTTTCTTTTTTTTTTTTTTTTTGGTACTGGGGATTGAACCCAGGGGCATTCTACCTCCGAGCTACACCCCCGGCTTTATTTTATGTTTTATTTTGAAACAGGTTCTCATTAGGTTGCTAAGAATCTCTCTAGGTTGCTGAGGCTGTCCTTGAACTTTCGATCCTCTTGTCTCAGCCTCCCAAGTACTGGGATTACAGGTGTGCACCACCACGCCCGGCTACCCGTAAGACATGGACGTGTTTGTGATTGAAATTAGTCAGAAGAGGAGAAGGTTGATCTCACAGAACTTGCAGGGAAAGAGGTTGGGAGAGAGAAAGGGGAAATGAAGGCCGAGGAAAGCTGAGCTGTCGTCTAAGGCAGCAAGTGCTAAGACAGGAAATGTACCCGCGACGTCCTCGGCTTCTGCCACCACTGCAGGACCTGCGGTGCAAGACGACAGTGGACAAAGCTGTTCCCCCAGTAAACACAACCATCCAGGGGTTCCCTAACAGACAGAAGCCCCAGCACACACAAGCCTATCCCTAGCACTACACAGGGACTGTGCACATCTTGTGTGCTCAAACCAATATTTGTGGGCCGACTGAATGGGACTGTTTACCTCTTATAAACCGAGCCCTGTTCTGCTGTCTGCCTTTCGCTCCAAAGGGTGGAGCGCAAAACCCAAGAGGTGAGAGAGATTAAGCTGCACTTGAGGTCAGAGGCGGTGACACCACCCAATGCCAGGAAGCTCAGAGCCAGCGAAAGGTCCCAGGAGGCAGAAGGATACCTCCAGCACTTCCCTGTTCCAGTCCTGCCTCAGGCTCTGCTACGAAGTTTCCTGGTCGCTTCTAACAGACTTCTGGGGGCTGCAGGGCAAATAAAGCATCAGCCCCTGAGAACAGTGACTCCGAATGCCCGTGGGAAATTACCGAATGGCTACAGGAAAAATAGTGCCATTTACTTTCCAGCTTTGATTGCCCCGGGCTCTGCGGAGTAAGAAGAGGGCCTAATGACAATAAATCAAAGCACTGATTTCTGTATCAAAGGGAACAGCCCATAGTCGTCAAATAGCTCATCTTTCAGAAGAAAATGTATTCCTTCTTTGTAATGTTTTCATCTATTCATGGACGGAAAGGGGGGAAAAAAGCGTCAATTTTCACTTTAACATAGATTCTCTTGGTGCCCTAAGATAGCATTGGGTTTCTAAATGAACTCCCTGACTCCCCGGGAAAAAAAAAAAAGTGAAGTAAATTAATGCTACAGAAATGAAATGAAATTTTGTTGTCTCTGGGATCTTAAACATCAATAGACAGTAAATTAAACAGGGGCTACAAAGCCCGCGCTCGATGTGTTAGTGGCAGGTCTATCGAAGGGGATGCGGCCCCTCAAAGGCCGGGTTTTTTCTCTTTTTAATAAAATCTCCTTGAAAAATGAAAAGTCCACAGTGCATCCCCCTCCAAGGGTTTTTCAACAGTGTAGCATGTAGAGAAAGATTTGAGGCTGATTTTAGAAAAGGAGGCAACCCTGGGAATATCATAGCGCTCCTGCGCAGAACGAGAACTCTCCGTGAACCTGTCCAGGATTAACCACACGTGCCAGGTGGGGCGAAACTCAGTGGCTACATCACTCTATTAGTTCTTCATCCCAATGCTGGGGAGGTAGAGATGGGACGAAAGAGCGCAATGGAGGGGCAGAGAGGGGACCACACTTCCCCCGACACCCCTGCCCAGCATGCCCTCCTTCCCTGCCCAGCCAAAGCATCACCCTCCTCGGGTCCCTCCTCACCATCCTGCCCTATCCCCTGTGCTGAGATTGCGGGGATCTATTTTCCTGGTGCATTTGCTTCTGTGTCTGACCTTCAAGGGATCATTGATACCTCTTGATTTGCATGGTGTCTGTCACAGTGAGATGCACATCATGGCCCCTGATAAACAGTCCTTGCTGGTAATGATGATGAGGACAGGGCTAGGGTGACCAGGATGCTGTCAGAAATAATGCCGCCAGCTCCAAACGGTCCTGCCTGGGTCGGGCAAGCGCACTTGGCGTGGAATGGATCCTTTGGCGTGGAAGTACCGGTGCATGGCCGGGATCAGAGCCTGAGCCTAGGACAAGGATGTGGATGCAGAAGCACGAGCTATTTTAGGACAGAAGCACGTTTGCCATTTTTGAGCAGGAACATATGTTATGCTAATGATTCAGGGCCATAAGCATCTGTAACATGCATTATTTGTACAAAGGCTTCGCAAAGAGACCATCTGATAATGTATGTGTTCATCTGTCTTCCATCCTGTACGAAAACAAAAATACAACCTAGGGCTTAAATAATGTTCAAAAGAGAGGACCTTCCTGCACAAATACAGATGAGATGCTCTAACTCCATAAATTAATGACGCTCAAGACATTTTGGAGAGTGGGGCTCTGAGGACTTGGGGTTATGAAAGAGTAGGAGGAGCCTGGCATGGTGGTGCAGGTCTATAATTCCAGTACTGAGGCAGAGACAGGAGGATCACAGGTTCAAGACCAGCCCCAGCAACTAGTGAGACCCTCAGTAACCTAGTGAGACCCTGTTTCAAATTTTTTTTTAAAAAATTAAAAAAGGGATAGGGGTGTAGCTCAGAGGTAGAATGCCCCTGGTTCAATCCCCAGTACCATACACACACATCCACACAAAAAAAAATACGCACACAACAGTGGGCAGACACACTTGGCTAGGAAAAACGGCAGCAACACCAGATACCCTGTACCCAGTACAGTGCCATTCTGAAACCAACTACAGCTGAACGCCAAAATATTCCAAAATATTAAATTTTGAAATTCAGTAAGCTGTATTTCACAATATTGACTTTTGAAGTTCGATAAGCAGAATTTTGAAATATTGGGCAATTTTGAAAGTCAATCATTAAATACAATCATTATTAAAAATTAAATCCCATCAACTTACGGACTAAGTAAAATGACATTACAACAAAGGCAATAACCTCTCAAAACTCACCACTTCCAAATTATGATACTACTATTTCTGCTCTTGAAATCACTGAGGGCTGTCATGTCTGGAGGGGGGATACGACAAGGGGGCATGCTGCCACCCAAAGTTCCTCAACTCTCCCCAAGTCTCTACTTAGCATCCTCACACCGGCAGCTTCAAAATGGCTACATTGGTGGTGTTTACTCCAGGAAAGCTGGCAAAAGCTACAATCGCAAGCTCTTCTTTCTTTTTCTGAGAGTTCACTAGCACCGGCACACCACTGGATATGAGTATCAGGAGAAACGAAAGACCAGCAAAGGACAGAAGTGTGGCTGCGTGACTCGACTAGGGACTTGGGGACAGGAAGGGCTTCCCACCATGAACCACGCAGGTCAGGCTCCTCCCTCTCCAGAGAGGCCCAGAGGTCCCTAAGGACGGGCGAAGTTTCCTGATCCCTGAAACTGATCGGAATGGGCAGATAAAGGGAGAAGTCCCTCCCCGCAGAGGAAGGGCCATGAGGACTGGGTCAGAGCCCAGACTGGGGACAGGATGCTGCACCTGACATGCCAAAGCAGAGGACAGGAACAGCAAGGTTTCCTTGTCCTCCTCTCTGATAATAACTCAGAGGGCAGGGGGTGTCGCAGAGCTCGGGGGGCAGAGCTTTCCACACTGGGCATGATGGAGGGGTAGCAGGGGGACCCAGGACACTATGGGCACCGAAGAGGCCAGGCCTTCAGCGCCAACTACACAGTGTTTAAATTCTCTGTAAACGGAGCCGGTGCCCAGGGTGGCTCTCAAGGGCAAGCAGAGCAGATGCTCTTCTATCGATGTCATTATTACTAACCTCACTCTGCAGATACGGGAGCCAAGGCTCAGAGAAGCCACCCCCACCGCTCTTTAGCCAGGAGCTCTGCCTCTCTCCCCGTGCTCAAGCCCCTGGCGGCCTCCGTGCTGGGGCCCCCAAGATGTCACATAGACGCAATCGTAAATGCAATCGGCAGAACCTAAGGTGCACCTGGGCATCTTCTCTCTTGAAGGCTCCATTAAGAATGGAGTCCCCTTTCTGAGGCACTCCGGCATGTCCCTGTCTTGCCCGAGTGAGGTCGCACCGTCTTTTAGAGGCAGCTCCATCACACATTCGGGCTGATCAACACCAAAGCTGCAAAACCAAAAGCGGGCAGATCAGATGCAAGCAGACTGGTTTCTTCCTTCAAAAAATTTTTGAACCCTGAGTGGTGGTGCACGCCTGTAATCCCAGTACTTGGGAGGCTGAGACAGGAGGATTGCAGGTTGGAAGACAGCCTCAGCAACATAGCAAGACTCAGCAATCTAGTGAGGCCCTGTTTCAAAATAAATTAGGACTGGGGGTGTAGCTCAGAGGTAGAATGACCCTGGGTTCAAATCCTAGTACCAAATACACACATACACAGGTACATATATATACATTTTTTTTTTTTGCGATACCGGGGATTGAACCCAGGGGCATTCTACCTCCGCGCTACACCCCCGGCCCTATTTTTTATACTTTATTTTGAAACCGGGTCTCACGAAGTTGCAGAGGGCCTCACTAAGTAGAGAGAGAGAGAGAGAGAGATGGAGAGAGAGAGAGAGAGAGAGAGCGCTGAGGCTGGCCACCAACCCGGATCCTCCAGTCTCCACCTCCCAAAGTACTGGGATTACAAGCGTGCGCCACCACACCCGGCCATCTTTTTTTTTTTTAACTTACATTTTTTCCTGTTGTTGGGGTTTTCCTGCATATGTCAATTTGCTTCCAATCTGTTGCTTAACACTATAACCATGGCCCTTTTTGAAAATAATGAGCACTTTAATGCGTGCATATTACATTGAATAGTCATGCCGTCGGCTAGTTAGTTCCTGGTTGCTGGATGTCTGGCCTGTTTCCAGATAATTGCTAGTGTGATGCGCACTTCCAATAATACCTTTGTACAAAAGCCTTTCTCCAAACCTCAGAGTTCATACTTACAACATACTCCTAGCCGGGTGTGGTGGCGCACACTTGTTATCCCAGTACTTGAGAGGCTGAGACCGGAGGATCCGGGTTCACAGCCAGCCTCAGCTACTTAGTGAGGCCCTACACAACTTAGTGAGACCCTATTTCAAAATAAAGAATAAAAAATAGGGCTGGGGGTGTAGCTTGGAGGTAGAATGCCCCTGGGTTCAATCCCCAGTACCGCCAAAAAAGAAAAAATGAACAAACTCCTCCAAGTGGAGTTAAGAAGGAGCCACCCATGGTAGAGGGTGAACACTAGGTTCTCATAAACCAGGGACAACTTGGAATGACCTTGCACACAGAGACCTGAATGGTGCCGCCAAAATATAGGTCCAGCTCTTCATTTCCAGAACCTGTAGATACAACCTCATCTGCCAGGATTAAGTAAAGAATTGCAGGCGGAGGTGCACGCCCTGTCCAGATGTCCTCATAAAAGAGAGACAGAGAAAGTTTGGGGACAGGCATATAAGAACACACATGGAGGAGAAGGCCATGTGACAACAGAGAGATCAGAGTGACACAGCCACAAACCAAGGAACACCAAGGATCTCTGCAGCTGCTGGCAGCTGGAAGAGGTAAGGAAGGTCCTCCCCAGTTCCCAGGGGAAGCCCAGCCCTGCTGACTCCTCAGTTCCAGAATTTTGGTCCCCAGAAGTATGAAAGAGTACATTCCTGTTGTTTCCAGCCGTCCTGTGTTTTAGTTTTTTACTACGATAATCTTAGGAAACTAATACAGCAAGATAAGAGAAATTATTCCTTTAGCTTCACTCTTTGGAACACCATGGAATCCAATCACACACAGTAAAACCTGTTCCTAAAAATCTCACCAGTAATACCACCCTTGAAGACTCAATGAAACTATACAAAGTGGGTTGTTTTGCCTCGTCCGTGAAGACTGACCTTCAAAACCACAAATTAAAGCCGGGCGTGGTGGCACACGCTTGTCATCCCAGTACTTGGGAGGCTGAGACAGGAGGATCGCATGTTCTTGGCCAGCCTCAGCTACTTAGTGAGGCCCTCTGCAACTTAGTGAGCCCCTGTTTCAAGATAAAGAATAAAAAATAGGGCTGGAGGTGTAGCTCGGAGGTAGAATGCCCTTGGGTTAAATCCCCAGTGCCACACAAAAATAAAATAAAATAAAATAAAATAATAAAATAAAATAAACAAATGAAGGTTGAGAAGCACATGACCAGCCAACCCTGCCCCTCCATGGAACAAGGGACAGATGGCAACAAAGGACATGGCCACATCCCGCCTTCCTGTAGGTGCGGTCTGCTTTTCTGGCTCTAAGAAGCGCCTCTGCGTCCTCACCTGCAGACAGCAACCACAGTATCCTGAAAGACTGGGGGAAACCAGAGTGGTGATTTCGCCTTTGTCTCCAAGAAGCAAAAGTGGAGTGGCATATAAAAATCTAAATCTTCCGGAACTAATGCTCCTTTAGATATGGTTTCTAATTTTAAGTGCTTGGGGCTTGATTATTGATCACAATGTGTCTTTAAATGAACAGATTAAAACTTTCTCCATAAAAATGAACTGTAAAAAAAATGAGAGCTGCTCTCTGGAGAATTGAGGCGCTGTCTGGTTCCTAGACTTAGATTCCAACTGTGAAACGCAAGCTCTCCATCCATCAGAGCACGGAGCTCCGCTGCACAGGGTCCTCTCAAAATCCACTTCTCCCTCTTCCTCTCTGCACCTGGCCCACCTGGGGAAAACTTTCTGACATCCTTCCGCCTTGATTTACTGGCAGGTACTTTATCTTTAAAGTGTTAGCAACTCTTATCGAAGTCAAATGAGAGTGTTATTTATTTTTCTCATCTCGAAGTATAGGCCCTTTAAAAACAACTGCTCCTTGTACACACTCAACTCCCAATTTTCAGTTTGGTTTTAGAAACCCTTTTACCCCTTCTTTAACATAGATGCATGGTGATTCTTATGACGGCTGCTTTTTTTTTTTGGCACTGGGGATTGAACCCAGGGGCATTCTACCTCCGAGCTACACCCCCAGCCCTATTTTTTATTCTTTATTTTGAAGCAGGGTCTCACTAAGTTGCAGAGGGCCTCACTAAGTAGCTGAGGCTGGCCGCAAACCCTGATCCTCCGGTCTCAGCCTCCCAACTTGTACTGAGATTACAAGTGTGTGCCACCACGCCTGGCTGCCCTTCTCCTTCTGTGATTAGCTGATCTCACTTAACATAATGCTCTCCAGGTTCTTCCATTTTCTTGTAAATGGTATTATTTTGTTCTTCTTTGTTGCTGAGTAGAATTCCATTGTGTCTATTTCCCATAATTTTTTGATCCCTTCGTCTGTTGATGGACACCTAGGTTGGTTCCATAATTTGGCTATTGTGAATTATTCTGCTATGAACATGTATAAATTGCTATAATGGCAGCAGAATCAGTTGGAGAATTTGTTATAATGCAACCGTGGGGCCCTATTCCAGGGCTTCTAATTCAGCGGGTCTGGGGCAGGCCTGAAAATGTGCACCTCTGTCATGGCCTTACGGCTGGTCCAGGCACCACATGTGAAGGACCATGAAGCCAACTGTCATTGGAGGTGGCAAGAGGTGGTCCAGGATGACCGGGCTCACTGTGGTCTGGACTTGAATTGGGCCTGAAGGTTTTTTTTTTTTTATTCCAAAAATCTGCGTTAACTACTCTGCTACAGAAGTTCTCAGCCCTGGCTCACATTCGAATCACATGGAGAACATTGAAAAAGCGTATGCCCAGTGTATTCATCAGCGTTTTCACAGCTATCATCTAAAAGATCTGACCACGTAGCTTAGAGGAAGGAAGATTTATTTTCTTATGGTTTCGGGTTCAGTCCATGTGAGGCCGGAGACCGCAGATCTCAGGGCATGGCGGTGGGAAGTGGAGAGAGGGAGAGAACATGGACTGTGCTCCTCACATCATGGAGGCTGGAAACAAGAGAGAAAGCCGGAGGAGGAAGAACCATATATAATCCCCAAGGCCACACCTCCAGGGACCCAACCTGCTCCAGTCACACCCTACTGGCCTGGGTCACCACCCAGATAAATCCATTACAATCAATTTATCCACTGCTACAATTACAACCCTCATGACTGAATTATATCAACTCCA
Organism: Glis glis; assembly: GCA_004027185.1. NCBI lineage: Eukaryota > Metazoa > Chordata > Mammalia > Rodentia > Gliridae > Glis > Glis glis. The sequence goes on from PVJS01007038.1 coordinate 34,738, forward strand.
AACACCACTATATAAGCTCTTTAAGGGACTATTCTATATCTAACTATAACACTCAGGCCGACCCCGACCAGTTATGCCAGAATATTAGCAGAGATGCAGATACCAAGAAAGTGTCACAACTCCTGGATGATCCGCCATGCAGGCAGAATTGAAGAGCAGAATTCTACTGCACCCCCGCAGACTGTGAGCCCTGGGTCCTCAGCACCCCTCCTGGACACCACAGGCAGAGAGACCACGGGGAACTTTCCCCGCTGGGTGTGGTTGTACATTCAGATAATGAGCAAATGTGTCCACAGATTAAAAGAGGTGAAGGAAGTGTACATTGATGGGGGTACCCAAAGATTCTGCCATCTTCTGCATCTTTTCTTGGGGCCACATCAAGGTGGTGAAAACAATAGGCAGGAAGACAAGCCGTCCAAAACAGGCAAGGGTAATTGCTTTTCTCTGCCTTCTATCCAAAGCCGGGCGGGGACAGTCCCACATAGCTCCTGTCCTACAAGGCGTCTTGTCATTGTTTCTTGGAGGCCATGGTTGGAACTCGTCTAAGAGATTGCATCTCTCGGCTAAAGAAAGGCAGTCTTTTCCCAGATCTTTCCACACTTATCTGTGGTATTTCAATGATTGACAAACAGACAAAAATATATTTATTGAGGGATTATCTATATTGAAAACTAGACATGGGATTTTTTTCTCTGTCAACACTGCAGTAATATGAGCTATTTGAACAAAAGGAGAGGTATTTTCCCATTCAATCCTGAATGCTGCAAGTTCTCTGGTTCATATTCAGAGAGACATTTGGTTTTATTGATCGTGTTAGCAGAATAAGTTTAAAACTCCTATAGCCAAGTGAGGAAAAGGTTGGTTTTCTCTTTATTGTAAAGGTTATTAGGAAGAAACCAGATATAGAACGTATTTGTCTTTAGACAATCCCATAGAATCAGAATCATTCAGATATGTCCCAGAAGTTTTGTTCAAAGCCAACACTTTGATAGTATCGAGTATGAGGAAGTCTCTTCTGGGAATGAGAATTTTATTTTCTAAGACTTAGCTTATTTCAAGAAAATGCTTTGGTATGGATAGAGAAATGTACATTTCCCTGATTTTACAATTAAAATCAAGAAATTTTAAATTGCACTAACAGTCTGAGAATTAATAAACCCCACTTAGATTCTCTGTAACCCAGAGTCCTTTGCTATAAACAGTAACCTTTTCTTGGCACACTATCCCGGCATGCTTTGCTATAAACAGTACCCTCTTATTGGCATGTTTTCCTGCCATCTTCACATCTGAAAGACAGGCATCTAAGACACCAAATGACAGTGACTTTGTTCAATTTCTCCTCTGGTTTTGGTCTGTCTGCTCATCTCAGATTTAAGGGAATGAGCCACATCCCTCAGTCACTACTGAAAACCATAAATGTTGTTCCTTCCAGGAAAAGCTTGGGTACCACAGAACCCCTCTCCTGGGCTTTGCAGACATTCTGTAGCTCATCAATGAAAAGCAAGGAAAAGAGAGAGGGAGCATGGTTGGTGTGCCAGATCGTAGTGGTAAAAGCACAATTGAGGCAGAAATGTGATTGGCGAGCAGAGGGGCCCCGAAAAACATCGCTTACTCAGTACTTGTGCTTCCTTCAAAGATCCTTTCCCTGGAAATCTTTTGATATTTTTTCCCCTTTGAGTGGATTATATGTATCCAAGAACAGCCCTCTCTAGCTTTTCTGAGAAAAACGACGTGACTCATAGAAATGACCACGCTATTTTTTTTACATGAAGTTATGCAAATCTGATAGACTAAAGTAAATGTTTCATAAAACCAATGACTGTTTAAATTGTAGGACTAAATTGTTTGTATATAAATATTACCTTTTATATTCCATTTGAGTTTTATGTAGATGAACACATTACTTTAATGACCTGCATTTACGGAGGGAGAGCGCCGGAGCTGCTCCCTGAAATTCTCACCAGCCAGATGGCTGCCTTTTCTTGCATGAGATTAAAAGATGTTTCTCATTCACCGCGATGCTTCCGAGGCAAATTAATATCACCGGCTAAATTGCTTGTGTTTTTGGAATAAAATTTAAAGAGAACTTTTTAAAGCAATCGGTGTCACAGGTTCTCCGAGCAGATTGCTCTCCAGGTAGAGAGACCTTCGGTAATTAATGGAAAGAATTCTGTGTTAATTGACTGCTTCAGGAAGAGAAATATAATGGCTCCTTATTAATCATGAAAAGAGATGTACAGCACGGGGGCCCCGCAATAATTGCTGGAACAGTGGAGAAATGTTAATTAATGAAAAGAACAATGATGTAAGAAATTAGCTGCATAATGCTTGCCACCAGTGGAGGTTGGATTTGAAACACACTATTTAGAGTGTAAACCACAAAATGTTGCCTTAAATAGCAGACAGGGGGAACCTCTTACCACCCACTTTTAAGGGGGAAAAACCTTCCATTGTCCCTGACATCTTTGCTCGAAGAAGCAAAAACATTCACCTGGGGCTATATTTATTTCAAAGAAAATGGCCTTGTCGTTTCTCCCTCATCTGGGCTTTGAAAATCAAAATCATCCCCGGACCAAAACAAGGTCATTTATTAATGTCATTTAATTTCGACACAGTAGGTCATTCTGACTGCTAAGGACAAAGCGAGTGGAAGACAGTATGTTTCCCTAAACTGAAATAAACGCATTCAATTTCTGATATTTTCCAGCTTATATATATATATAAAATTCAGATTCACTTTGGGGACAGAGTGTCTTTTTTAAAGAATCTAATTTTAAGTCCCCAAGAGAACATATAGCTTCGTCGATGTCTTAACAACTCATTTTCCAGAAGAGGAAGCCGACTTTATTAACATGCAGAGGCGCTGATGGGGCTCAGTCCCAGGCGTCCGAGCTGCTCCGAATCATTAGTAGCCACAGGCCAAAGCTGCCTGATGGCTCCTCTGCGTCTGAGCAGCTCCCCTGTCCAGCATCTGCATGATGCAGAATGGGGCCCCTCGAGGACCAGGAAGCTGAAGGGCAGAAAGGAACCGAAGTCGTGCACAACAAGCCCGGGTCCCCAGTGCCCAGGTGGACCGAGGGCGCTGTCCCCGTGCCCTCTGGCAGGTGAGGGAACCCACTGACTCTGCCTTGTTTTATTCCAGGTGGAACATTCTAGGACTACAGGGCGCCCTCCTCTGCCACTTCATTGAGCCCGTGTACCTGCACAGCATCATCGTGGGAAGCCTGCACCACACGGGCCACCTCTCCCGGGTCATGAGCCACAGGATGGAGGACATCGGCCAGCTGCCCACCTCGTACCGGCACAACCGACCGCTCCTCAGTGGTAAGGGAGCACCATCCCAGAAAACCAGGGCCTCCTCTCTGTCGGCAGGCCATTCATTTTGACCAATGACTATTTAAAACAATGAGCAAAATTGCAGCAGTTGAAAAACTTAACAAAGAAAAATAAATAAAAGATTATAGTGCAGCCGGGCATGGTGGTGCACACCCATAATCCCAGTACTTGGGAGGTTGAGACAGGAGGATCACAGGTTTGAGGCCAGCCTCGGCAACTTAGCAAGACTCTCAGCAACTTAGTGAGAACCTGTTGCAAAATAAAAAATAAAATAGGACTAGGGGTATAGCTCAGAGGTAGAATTCCCTGGGTTTAATCCCTAGTACCAAAAAAAAAATTACAATGCCTCTCTAAATATAGACAACATCTTAGCATGAATTATGAGATCCAGCACACCCTACATCACTGTGTTGTTTACACTACAGTGTCTAGAGTAGCCAATAAAAACAAAGACCTCACTAATGACATGTATGTCTAAGAGGTCCCACATCCTTGCACCCCATGCCATTCGACAGGAGAGGTTGCAGAGGGACATGCAGAAAGAAAGAAGGTGGCGGCCAGCCCCAAGGCCAGCTGGAGTGGGTCTGCAGGGCCCCAGGTTCCTGAGCTCTCAGGAGCAGGGCACAGTGAGCAGCACATCTCAGTGACTCAGCAAGCACTGAGCTGGGCCACAGCTCCCGCTGCCCACGGAGCCCAGAGATCTTCAAAACGTCCACATGCCTGGCACGCAGCCGGTTGCGAGGGTCATGGGCCACACCGCCATGAAAACACTGTGGATACTGTGAAGTTTTGTGTCCACTGGAAAGAAGCCAGTTAAAAGTCACAAAGGGCTTTGGAAACGTGCCATTTATGGCCTTCCACATTAAGGAGACTCCCGGGTTTGCAGAACTGACCGGAAGCAGAGGGAAGGAGCAGGTGGATTTTAATAATAGGGCACCAGGCTCATGGAGCGGGGTAGGGGACTGGGGGAAAATTCTAGACCTCTGTGTCTGCTCTACTGGCTGGAGGAGGAGGGCTCTCTCGAGGGACCGCTGGTGGAAAAATCAGGCAGATGCGCTGAGGGAGCAGGGCGTCACCTATGCCCTTAGGGAGGCGCGGGCTCTGCTCCAAGAGCGCGGGGACCGACCCCACAGGCTGGGACCAAATCACCTGAAGAAAACGACAAGAAGATAAAAGAGCAAGTCTTAGTGTTGCAGCTGGGAGTGCTTGAGCCTGAGATTTATTCCCCGGATTCTAAAATTGTTCTAAATTATAAAAGCAGAGGTAAGATAGGGCCTCGTGGGAGCAGTAGTGGGAACTAAAAGAAATAATTCATGCAAAGCGCATATCTGTACTAAGCAAGTATATAAGAAAAGATACCTCCTGTCACGAAATCCGTTTATTCATTTATTCTACCATATTGATCGTTTAAAGATTGAACGCCTTCTCTGTGCTATTGTAGAAATAAGATCATAGACCTAAGTCCAAAACAGAAAAGGCATCGCTTCTCGGCCTTTTGGCTAAGATCAAGTGCAGAAAAGGCAGAAGAAGAAAGAATTTTCTTGCTATATCACTCAGTGATCACTGTATACTAGTTTCTTTACATATTAAAATTCCAGACATTTTATTTATTTGTGTGTGTGTGTGTGTGTGTGTGTGTGTGTGTGAGTGGTACTGGGGATTGAACCCAGGAGCGTTCTACCTCTGAGCTATACCCCCGGTCCTATTTTATTCTTTATTTTGAAACAGGGTCTCACTACTAAGTTGCAGAGGGTTTCACAAGTTGCTGAGGCTGGCCACGAACCTGCGATCCTCCTGTCTCAGCCTCCCAAGTACTGGGATTACAAGTGTGTGCCACCACACCCACCTGGACTTTTTAACTATATGAGGCTCAGCCGGGCATTGTAGTAGTAGACTGCATTTTCTTAGTCATCTAGTATTTTTTTTTCTTTTTGGTACTGGGGATTGAACCCAGGGGTGTTCTACCTTGAGCAACACCTCTGGCCATTTTATTTTTTATTTGGAAACAGGGTCTTGCTAAATTGCCGATGCTGGCTTTGAACCTGCAATCCTCCTGTCTCAGCCTCCCACGTACTGGGATTACAAGCGTGCGCCACAATGCCTGGCACAGAAATAGTAATTTATGAAACATTTTCCTAACAGCTTTCCCAAAAAGTAGTTCTCCTGAAATTAAACCAGGAAATAAAACTTATACCTACCTTTAGATCTGACTCACAACACACATCGAACTTAATTTTATGGTTTTGATACTAGTTTTTAAAAGGTGCTCAACAGAAATTCAATTCAACTTTAAGACCATGAATTTTTTTTTTTTTTTGCATTACTGGGGATTAAACCCAGGACATTCTATCTCTGAGCTACACCCCCAGCCCTATTTTTTATTCTTTATTTTGAAACAGGGTCTTGCTAAGTTGCGGAGAGCCTCACTAAGTAGCTGAGGCTGGCCGAGAACCTGCAAACCTCCCGTCTCAGCCTCCCAAGTACTGGGATTACAGGCATGCGCCATCATGCCTGGCTTAAGACCATGAATTTAAGGGGTGCAATAAAACAACTTTTTTTTGTGGTACTGGGGATTGAACCCAGGGGCGTTTTACCTCCGAGCTACACCCCCAGCCCTATTTTTTATACTTTATTTTGAAACCAGGTCTCATGAAGTTGCAGAGGGCCTCACTAAGTAGCTGAGGCTGGCCACGAACCCGGATCCTCCGGTCTCTGCCTCCCAAGTACTGGGATTACAAGCGTGTGCCACCACGCCCAGCCATAAAACAACTTCTCAACATCAAAGTTTAATTATTGCACAACAGTTCAAGCAACAGATAATGCTCCAAAGAAAATATTTTTCCTTGTTTCCTTATTTCCTCCCAGCACTAATCACGGTAACATTTTGCAAGTACAACTTTTTCAATTATATGGTCACCTGAGAATGTATCATCACAACTAGAACAGGAAGTTTTCATTACAAGGGTGAAAGCAATGAATTTAAAAGAGACAATTGGAGAAATCGAAAACCACCTGACGTAGCTGAGTGGCGTAACAAAAGTGAGGGTTGAGACACCTTGTCCACCCCTCAGCCCAGGTGATATCTGCCCCTACCACAACCAGGGCAGATTAAACATTCCCATCTATCCTTAGCTGCTTATTTAGAATATAGCTTTTAGTATTGGAGAAACATGAATCAGCCCAAACTTTTGTATCTCGCCTGCATGCAACCCCCAAGTAGTAACTACATTGCTCTTGATGGATATCTAAAAAACAATCATGCACATTTTGAAAGGAAATTATCAGAATTTCTTGCAAAAAAAAATGGGAGGGAAGAGATCTTGAATAAAGATCATAATAAAAAGCACACTCAAACAAGCAAATGGAATTTGCTGGAAGCTTCGCTCAAGGTCAGTTTGCACAGTTGCCTTTAGAAGATGAAGTGCACTTATTAGTAGAATGAAACCCTGCAATTTAGATATGGCTAAATCCGTTCTGGGTTAAAAAGAAGCAGTCAAGCTGAAAGAGATACCTTTATTGACAGTCATAGGGTACATATTAATGTTCTCCAAAGATATACTTGAAAAATTCTGCACAGACCAGGCTAACCTATGGCAAACCTCAGGACCCAAAGTCCACATCAAAGCTGTCAAGACCCTGAATCTAGCCAGGCATGGTGGCGCATGCCTATAATCCCAGCTACTCAGGAGGCTGAAGTAGGAGGACCACAAGTTCAAGGCCAGCCTGAGCACCTTAGGGAGGCCCTGTCTCAAAATTTAAAAAATAAATAAAAAGAACCGGGCGTGGTGGCGCACGCTTGTAATCCCAGTACTTGGGAGGCTGAGACGGAGGATCCGGGTTCGCGGCCAGCCTCAGCTACTTAGTGAGGCCCTCCGCAACTTAGTGAGACCCTGTTTCAAAATAAAGAATAAAAAATAGGGCTGGGGTGTAACTCGGAGGCAGAATGCCCTTGGGTTCAATCCCCAGTACAACAAAAATAAATAAATAAATAAATAAATAAATAAATAAATAAGTGGGCTGAGGATGTAACTCAGTGGTAGAGTACCCCTGGGTTCAATCCCCAGTATCACACACACACACAAAAGACCCTGCATCCTTCAGCAAAAGTTGCCTCATTGTTGAGAACAGCTACCCCAAAGGAGGCTGCCTTCATCTTTCTTGTGAATTCAGTAAGAGAGAAAAAAATGGCGAGAATAATAATAAAAATCTGGACTTTGAATACTCATCCTTTTAGAAAAATGTGACATGAAACAGGAAGTGACTTTGACAGCTCGTTCTACCAAGCTGAGGATGTATGCTTCTGTGAGCTTTTAACCTCAAGGCTAAAGTTTATTTTTCTTTATCAAGGGAAAAAAAATTACAGCAAAGGGGGAAAAAAATCGGGATAAGATAGATAAATTCTTTGTTCATGTTAATGGCCCACTTAACAGATGCACGTTTCAATCTTGAACTTTTTTTGTTCACACTGGTGATAAAACTGTGGTTATTTTTACAACACACAGCAAGGCCTTGGTAATGAATGTGAAATTTGAGAGACAGGCTCCGAGAATTGATTGCCAGAAACGTGAGTGGTTAAAAACTCTTGGTTTATGTTCACGTGTTGAACATTACAGTGTTGGTGATAAAGTAGAGAGGAACATCAGCTGTCTTTCTTCCCAGTACATATTTTCCTGAAATAGTAAAAATGAAGAGCTGGTTTATCTATCAGAAGCCCTTTCAAGACATCCATGTTTTGTAGCAACTTAATTAGTCAGAAAGAAGTCTGATACTTATCAAAATGTTCCCCAGAAGCAGTCTATAAATTTTGTCCAATACCATCTATTTCTTGCATTCTAGATGTTTCTCCATTGCCATATATATTCATATTTTTGTGTGAATTCAGCTTTTTAAAATATTGTCACACTAAACTGAAGAATTTTGTATAACAGGTCAGGCCTCTTTAATTCAGGAAAAATTTCTGAAATGAATGGTCATGAATAGCATGAAAAATAAATAAATATATAAAGGGCTGGGGAGGTGTACAATATAAATATAAATATAAATATATAAAGGGCATTCCAGAGGTAGAATGCCTCTGGATTTAATCCCCAGTACCAAAACAAAAAGAAACTCAGCAAAGCTAAACAAATATTTTCTTTTATCTAGATGGTGAATAATTTGTAATGTTATTTTTTACAGTACAACAAACGAAGCTATATGATAGAGTAACTGACAAGTTATTCATAAATTTTTTGTATAAAATAAACAAGCTTTGAATAAAATATTTGAGAAAGCTGTTTTGTCCTCTTGTGCCAAGCCAGTGAAGATACTTCCATTGTCAATACATTTAATTTATCAAACATCAACAAGTTTATCAATATAATATAGGCCATCATTTAACCACTCAACAAAACCATATTGATGCCAGGCATGGTGGTGCACACCTGTAATCCCAGTACTCGGGAGGCTGAGACAGGAGGATCGCAGGTTTGAGGACAGCCTCAGCAATGTAGTGAGACTCTCAGCAACTTAGTGAGACCCTGTCCCAAAAATACAAAAAAAAAGGACTGGGGTTTTAACTCAGAGGTAGATTGCCCCCTGGGTTCAATTCCCAGTACCACAAAAAAAAGAAAAAAGAAGAAACAAGTATTGATTAGTTATAATGTGCCAGGCACAGTCTTACACTGGGGATAAAGAGCAAACAAAATGGCCAAAACTACAAACCTGGAGGTGGTAACATCCCAGCATGGGAGATGAACAAGTAAGCAAAACTAAAACAAAAAGAGGGATTCAAACAGCGACCCTAGCCAGGCACGGTTGTGCGCGCCTATAGTCCCAGTACTCGGGAGGTTGAAACAGGAGGTTGCAGGTTCGAGGACAGCCTCAGCAACTTAGGGAGACCCTGTTTCAAATTTTTAAAAAATAAAACAAAAACGACTGGGGGTGTAGCTCAGAGGTAGAGTGCCCCTGGGTTCAATCCCCAGAACCACAAATATATACATACATACATACATACATACATACATGGCTGCGGGTGTATCTTGGAGGTAGAATGCCCCTGGATTTAATTCCCAGGACAAAAAAAAAAGCAACCCTCAACTCTTAAGTCAAAAGGTTGGAGGCTCTGTCACCAAGATGACAATATCAGCTAGTTAGATGGAGGAAACAAGGGGCAAAACTTTAATAGACTGTTTTCTCAAATGCCCAGAGGACTTGCTGAGACAATCTCACCACCACAGCAAGGACCAGTTGTCCAGTGCCAACCCGACGCACTATCGTCAGACTCCACCATACATTTCATGTATTTTCCATCGAATAGGCTCTATTAAGATGAGACAGCAGCTATAAAATTACTCGTAATTATGATGATGTTCGTGTTAATGATGATGATTAAATGAAATTAATGCAGCCTTAGTAGTTACCCCCAAATCCATAAATCTATGGTACATTTGCTTAGTTCAACTTCCAGTAGGGGCGTGTGTATGTGTGTTGTATGAGAGAGAGAGAGAGATCTCACAGGGTGTCTGGCGGTATATAAAATTCAAGAGGCCCCTTCTAATCCTTTAACTTTATGATTCTGTGCATGCCTGCAAGCAAGCTACTCCATTCATTTCACAAAATTAAATGTAACGCCACCCTGTATTATGGGCTTGCCTCACTTAGTGTAGAAATTACATCCCTGAAATGTCTTGTGTAAATTTAATTTTGGAAAAGTGAATTACATTTTAAATATAGTAGACTCACTGGCTATTTAAAGACAGGCTGTAATGTCTCACTTATATAATGCCTTTTTTAATAAAGGTAAATAAGGTTTTTTTCAAGGTTTTTATATAGCTAGGTGAGCCATAGTAAATTCATTTTTATGGATGAATTGTGGATTCACCCTCTTTGCTCTTAAATTGTAGGAATAACAGTAGTGACCACAGTGAAAGAAGACCCAATGTTTTATGGCCTGAAAGGGGCTCAATAAATACAAGTACAAACTGGGCATGGTGGCGCACATCGGTAATCCCAGTACTTGGAGGCTGAGACAGGAGGATCTCAGGTTCGAGGCCAGCCTCAGAAACTTGGAGAGACCTTCAGCAACTTAGCAAGAACTTGTTTTGAAATAAAAGATAAAATAGAGCCGGGTGTGGTGGCACACACTTGTAATCCCAGTACTTGTGAGGCTGAGACCAGAGGATCCAGGTTCGCAGCCAGCCTCAGCTACTTAGTGAGGCCCTCCGCAACTTAGTGAGCCCCTGTTTCAAAATAAAGAAAAAAAAATAGGACTGAGGGTGTAGCTCGGAGGTAGAATGCCCCTGGGTTCAATCCCCAGTACCACAAAAACAATGATAAAATAGGGCTGGGGTGTAGCTCAGAGGTAGAATGACCCTGGGTTCAATCCCCAGTAACAACAACAACAACAACAATATGTATAGTATTTGTATGTACAGTATATTTCTCATTCAGTATATAGTACGAATGAATGAATGAATGAATGAAAAAGTTCTTTGAACAATTCTCTATATGTGTTCATAGGCAGGAGTGCCAACACAGCACAGGACCCTTTTATAAAAAGAGGAAGCCTGATGCTAGTTAATGTCTGGGTCATAAAACTAACACCCCTTGCTCTGTCACAGTGACCAGAAGATTACCTCCCGATGACTACACGTTGTCTGTCCATGTAGGGTTTGTCCTGCAGAAAGAGAATATAGCTTAGACTGACGTGCACGTCCTATGAGGTAATTGTATGTTTCATTGTGCATTGGGTAAATTTCCATATTAGACTCAAGCAAGTCTGGTCCTGTGGCCCCATCTCCTTGGGTATAATCAGCAGCAATCATTAATTACAGTGATGTCAAAAACTGTACGGCTGGCATGAATATTTAGTAAACATTCCAAGTGCTATCTTTTTATGGTAGGTTTATTTTTAAAAAGGTAGGAAGGAGTGGTTGGCTTTGGGAAGTTTTTTGTTGTTATTGTTGTTGTAAGTAAAGGGCAGAAGAAGTGATAATCCTTCAACTAGAGGCTCAAAGCAAAAGTAGACAATAACGTCTCCTACAGAGGTATTAAGGGTCTATGTTGAACAAATATAGACATGAAAAAATACATTTAATGGAAAAGGAATCCTGACTTTTGTTTGTTGGTCCGTCTTCCTAAGTCACAAGTCTTATCTGCAGGTGGAATCCCCCAGGCCCAGCAGCCTGCGCCTTCCCTTGGCTGTACCACCCACGCTCCTTCCTTCCTCCCCCCGGGTCCCTCGTGTGTGGAGCAGAGCAGGTGCCAGGTTGACGCGGGCATCCCTGTGGCTGTCGGAGCACCAGCGAGGCTGGCAGCCAAGGATACTGGGAGCAGCGCCCAGCCTGGCTGCAGCTGAGCCTCCTCCAAGGCAGGTGTCTGCGCTGAGAGCCAGTGGCCAAGCAGCAACACTTTGCACAGCCAAGAGGTGATGGGGAGAGAGCAGGAGGTGGGACACCCTGCGAAGAAGGACCAGGCAGGTCCCAGGTTGACATCGGGCACTCCAAGACTTCCCTCTGAGTCCAGAGTTTAGAACTTTGGAGAAAACCCAGCTCTCGGCCTCAGGAGTCAGTTCTGAGCATTGTAGAGACTCGAGGAACAGGAGGGGAAGGAGGACGAGGAGCTTGTCGCGCTGCTGAGCCTGGCTGCATGCGGATCCGTGGAAGTGACCGCCTCTCTTCCTGCCTAGTCATCCCTGACCTCAGCAGCTGCCTCCTCCTGCCGAGGTGGCCCCTGCCCAGTAGGGTAGCCTACGGCTGCAAACGAGCCAGATTGTCCCCTCTGCTCAGCTCTCGGGGACAGGCAGCTACCACTGAGAGTCACTCTAAGAAAAAGAGCTGACATGAATGGAATTAGCCTGAAAGTCCAACAGTGCCCATTCGTGACCAGAGGAAGGTCATAGGGTGACATTTTCAGTCTGAGAGCCAGGCAGTGTAGGTGACAGATGGCAAACTCAGATGTCGACATGCTCAGAGAGGGAGCCTCGGTTCCATCCAAGGAGCCTGCAGATCGGGGTGAGACTGGGAACACAGAGAATCCTGGGGTGCGTGGCTGTGCAGCTCAGAGTTGGGTCTTCCCCTGAATTTGGATGAAGGCTGCTCACAGGCAGGTGTGTGCTGCACTTCCACTCAGCACGGGGACAGCTTCCTCGCAGGGAGTCTGCTGCAGGCCCCAGCTCAGCCAGCCGGCTTTGCACCTACCTGGACTGCTTCCCAACACCTGAGCTTCTCCATCAACAGTCAGTGATGCATCGCTGTGACTCCAGGGCAGCCATCCCGGTGGCCTCCCTGCAGTGCAGCTGCCAGAGGCTCCTGGGCTTCTCTGCAGGCTGCAGTCTCTTCACAGTGCATGGCCTGGACCTGAGAGAGGCTTCGCTGCATCCCTGAGAGTCCCTGCATCCCTGCCCCTCATGTCCACTGCTGGAGAGTAAGAGGACAGGAGGGCAAGGCTGGAGGGTCAGGACTGACCTTCACAAGGTAGAACTGGACAAAAGGATTGAGAGGCCCAGCTGGGCTGGGTTTGGGGAAAGGGTCCTTGAAAAGATTCGCTAGGGGCAGTAAGGAGAGACAGATTCAAGAGGCACTGATGGGTGCATCCAACAAGGTTTCTGGATTATAAGCTCAATATTCCAGAATATCACTGAAGTGAACAGAGACTGAATTTCTTATCTACTTACTTCTGTGGTCAGACCATGAGACGTTGACAGAAATCGGGCCATATGGCATGCCCTCTAGAAAGTATGAGGGTCACATCGATTGCACATGAAGTTTCCACGAGGAAGTCCGAACATGGAAACCATCTGGCATGGTCACCTGGGGCACCTCGCCTCCAAACTAGCACGACATAGTTCTCTTCAGCTGGCCCCTCCCCAGAGGTCCCAATTATAACCTTCAAGAAAGAAGAAGAAAGTCAACAAATGGGGAGGCAATGCCGCTCCGAAGTCCTGCATGTGCCGGGATCCTCAGTTGGTGCCACAGGATGAAGAGGTACCGGCAGGTGTTCACTGCAGGGTACCTGACACCGCGCCCAGCCACTCCAGAAATCCCAATCGGAATACAGAGCGTGGCCACTGTGAATTGTGCTGCTATAATATCCATCAACAGACGAATGGATTACAAAATTATGGGAAATACACGCAATGGAATTCTACTCAGCGATAAAAAAGGACAAAATAACACCATTTACAAGAAAATGGAAAGACCTGGAGAACATTATGTTAAGTGAGATAAGCCAATCACAGAAAGAGAAGGGTCACATGTCCTCTCTAATATACGCAAGCTAGGGAGCAATGAGGATACAAAAGCACCTCCAGACAACAGTAGAGAAGCCTCAGTGAAGACAGGGAACTGAGCTAAGGGAAGGGGAAGGGGAAGAATCAAGTTCATTAATGGAATTTCCACCATCGACCATATGCGAATTATGAGAACATATGAGAATATACCAATGTCAATCTTAGTTCTGTGTGTTGGGGGAGGGGAAGGGGGCACCAAGTGCTGCGTGCATGTATGTTAATGTCAATTTGATTTCCATTGTGATGTGAGACTATAATGCACCAATAAAAGCACATAAAAAAAAAAGAATACGGAGCGTGGCAAGAAAGCGGGGCCAGAGTTGACTCTGGGGCTGAGGTCGGAATCTAGAAAGCATGGCTAATGCCCAGGTTGCAAAGAAGATCTTCCAGAGAGGGAGCACACTGCTTTCTCCCTCTGCCTCGCTCTATGAAGCTATGGCTGTAGGCATTATGCAGCTCCAAGTAAAAGCATGCAAAAGAAGACACAGTTGGACATAAGGACTTCCTTGAAATTTCTAGATGTTTTCTGGGAAGTACCAGCTTCATGAACATGCGACTCACCCAGGCACGCAGGAACCTGAGCTTAGAAGGACCTATGCTTGGTTAATGCTCTGTTGTGGTCTTGAAATTCTTAATATCTTTCAAACAAGGGGTTTCACATTTTCATTTTGTGGCAAGTCTTGCAAATTCTGTAGCTAGTGCCATTTCTAGAGCACATCACAGAATTAATTATCCTACACTCATTTTTTTTTTTTTTGCGGTACCGGGGATTGAACCCAGGGGCGTTTTGCCTCCATGCTACACCCCCAGCCCTATTTTTTTTTATACTTTATTTTGAAACCGGGTCTCACGAAGTTGCGGAGGGCCTCACTAAGTAGAGAGAGAGAGAGAGAGCTGAGGCTGGCCGCGAACCTGATCCTCCGGTCTCCACCTCCCAAAGTACTGGGATTTCAAGTGTGCGCCACCACGCCCGGCTATCCTACACTCTTGTATCTTATTTATGTTAGTGGGGTCTTGGGAATTTTTGTTGTTTTTATTTGTTTGTGGGAGAAAGTATGGATTGAACCCAGGGGCATTCTACCTCCAAGCTACACCCCAGGTTCTTTTCACTTTTTATTTTGAAACCCAGTCTCACTAAGTTGCTGAGGGCCTTGCTAAGTTGCTGAGACTGTCCTCAAACCTGCAATCCTCCTGTCTCAGCCTCCCAAGTACTGGGATTTTAGGCGTGTGCCACCATACCTGGCTGTTAGTGTTCTTTTCTTTTTTTCTCATCAACTAAACTATAAGCCTGAGAGTCTATCTGGTATTGTTTACCATCCCTATGTTTTGCCTTGAACAGAACTGGGCATGCAGTGGGTGCCCCATAAACACAAATTGTTCGGTCAATTTTACGTGCTTCTGTTTGTTCACTAATTCACTCAACAAATATTTTTAGAAGGGAAAAAATCTGGGCTGAACTTTATTTTTTTTTCACTTTTCAACCAGTCTTTAATTTCAATTCATATGTAAGGAAGCACATATACGCACACAAACATTAATTCAAAGAATCAAGAATATGGAGTACAGATATGGCAAGACATCACTTAGTGTGTTTCTTAAAAACTGACTTTAAAAGAGTTTCAGTTTACATGAAAAAATCACTTCTATTTCCACTTCCTTTTGAAGTATTCTCATCAAATTACATTTCCTAGAACTCCAAAAGAAAGCATTCTTAATTATGGTAAGGGGTGGGGTACTTATTGGTGACCAGAAGGTTGGTGACACCATCTTTTGTTCTCTGCAATACTCTTTCATGCCTGGCAAACAGTTGCTATTTGTCAGATGAATACAACAATGCTTTAAAAATAGATTCCCAGAGATTGAGATTCCGCAGCCAAGTCGGGAAACCATAGTAACCTTTTGAGGAGGAATGTGACCAGATGTGATCACATGCCTAGGTGGGCTGTGTTAAGGTCCAGGAATAGGAGAGGACTGTCCTGAGGGGGCACTAAGAGGAACAGGCGGAGGTTCCAGTGCACTGTAAAATGACCAATGGAATTTACTCCAGGGGTTTCCCTTCCACAAGGAGACTGAATTTTCTCATTATGATTTAGTAATCACACTACATATAGCCAACATTATGGTTCCTATGATCAAGCCTAGGCAACTAGTCACTTTTTTTTGGTACTGGAGATTGAACTAAGGACTTCCTAGAAAATTCTAAATGTTTTCTGGAAAGTATTGGCTTCATAGACATGCAACTCACCAGGTCACGCAGGGACCTGAGCTTAGAAGGACCTGTGCTTGGTTTAATTCGCTGTTGTGATATTGAAATTCTTAATAACTTTCAACAAGGAAGACACAGCTTGAAATAAGGACTTCCCTGAAAATTCTGGATGCTTTCTGGGAAGTACTAGCTTCATGGACACATGATTCACCTAGCCACGCAGGGACCTGAGCTTAGAAGGACCTGTGCTTGGTTTAATTCACTGTTGTGATATTGAAATTCTTAATAACTTTCAACAAGGAAGACACAGCTTGAAATAAGGACTTCCCTGAAAATTCTGGATGCTTTCTGGGAAGTACTAGCTTCATGGACACATGATTCACCTAGCCACGCAGGGACCTGAGCTTAGAAGGACCTGTGCTTGGTTGAATGCTCTGTTGTGGTCAGAAGCTTTCTACCTCCGAGCTACACCCCCAACCTGATTTTATTTTTTGTTTTGAAACAGGGCTTCACTTTTATCACAAGGCTGCCCATAAAAACCCTTTATATTTAAAAGGTTAAAAACAGGGACCAGCAATGACTTTGAGCATGAGGCTGTCATCAGGGAGGGTCCTGCTTCATTTTTACCCTCCCTCCCCACAAGCAAAATGACCACAACATGAGCTGACCATGTTTTAAAGATGAAAGGCAGCCGGGCGTGGTGGCGCACGCTTGTAATCCCAGTACTTTGGGAGGCGGAGACCGGAGGATCCGGGTTCGCGGCCAGCCTCAGCTCTCTCACTCTCTCTCCCTGTCTCTCTCTCTCTCTCTCTCTCTCTCTCTCTCTCCTTAGTGAGGCCCTCTGCAACTTCGTGAGACCCGGTTTCAAAATAAAGTATAAAAAATAGGGCCGGGGGCATAGCGCGGAGGTAGAACGCCCCTGCGTTCAATCCCCGGTACCGCAAAAAAAATAAAAATAAAAATAAAAAGATGAAAGGCAGGATGATATGCCTGTGAATATCTTATACCAGCTCAAATGCAGGCTTTTCTCCCATTATCTGCTCTCACGGGAGCCCTGTGTAGGGCCAGAAATATTAATGCTTGGCTGCTTCCTATTTCTCTCTTGACAGGAGTCAGTCATGCTGAGGCACGACAGCCGGGAAAGTCTCCCCACTTCAGTGTGAACTGGGTCACAGGCAATGCGGACCTGGAGATTATTAATGCCACCACTGGGAAGAGGAGCTGCGGGGGCTCGTCTAGGCTCTGCAAACACGTGTTCTCTGCCCGGTGGGCACGGCTGTATGGTAGGGTAGGTCTCACCTGTTCTTTTGGGGGAAAGCCCTCCTGCAGCAGGACTGTGGCTCATGCAAATGGACCATCATTGGTCTGCAGTGACGGTGATGCTGGATACAAAATCTAATTCCCATTATGTTTCCTTTCCCCTACCTGCCCAGGCCAATTAGCATTTCCTCCATAGATTTAAGACTGCTACCCAAATGTGGTCCCCAGACCAGCAACATGGGAGCCTGGGAAGTGGGAAGCTAGGAAGTTAATGGAAGAGGAGCTTACTGGTGGACACCTAATGTGGCCAGGTGCCATGCCCACAGCTTTACCCAGGGTGTCATAAGACAAGCTTTGTTGAAGTCAATATTATTCCCATTATTCAGAAAAGTCAGATAATTTCTGCAAAATTTCACAGGTCATGAATATGAGGTTTAAGATTTCTTCCCATCCCTGAAGCCCACCCATTTCCATTTCCACCTGCTTTCTCCTCCATAGTAAGGATAACTACATTTGATGGGTTTAAATTGAAATGCACATTTTCATTTGTTTCCAAAACATAGCAGACTGTAAGCAAAAAAAAAAAATGGTAACAAAAAAAAGTCAACAGATCAAAAAAAATGTTTGGCTCAATTTTTTTTATACTTTTTACCTAGGCAATAGCTCCAAGTAGAAATAACAGTGTTTTCATTGACATATCAATGAGCAGAACCGGATAGACATACAGACACATAGACATTTTTGTCAATTTAGACGACATTGAAAATTACATATATAGCTCTGAGCTTAGGGATGACTTCCGCCTCTGCCGCAGCCATTGGAACCGGACATGGGTCTGTGGCCGGGCATCCTACAACTTGGTTCTGAGATCTCGGCTTCCATCCTGCCTGTTCTGGGGCACTTCGCCATGACTCACCCCTAAAGATTTTGAAAGGTCAGGGAAGCATTGACTTGGGGGCCATTTTGAACAAAGGGGGCCTCTTCTTTTCTGCATGCTCAAGGTGACATTGGTCAGTAGATGGGCAGGTTGAGCTACAAACTCTCCCCAGAAGACCCTGCGGTATGATTTGGAGCTTCCCTACCACAGGCCTGTCCTCCCACTCACCCTGCCCCCACCTCCTGTACTGTGCAGGGATCGAAGCCATATTTGATCCCTGCCTTATACTGGCTCCAAAGCCTTGCCTGTTATAACTCAGAAGCCTGAAGTAGAACAGATCCTATTTTTATTGTCTGCCTTCCTGGTTGACTAACAATATAACTCAAAGCCTTTCCTCTGTCCTGCCTGCCATGATGTGCCCACAATTATTCTTGGCTTTCCATCCCATTTTGAGCCCTTAATCCTCCTCTAGAAAGAAATAAACAGCCAGATGTGGTGTTGCATGCCTGTAATCCCAGAACTTGGGAGGCTGAGCCAGGAGGATCACAGGTTTGAGGCCAGCCTCAGCAACTTAGCAAGATCCTGTTTTTAGATTAAAAACAAAATAAAGTAAGGCTGGAGGTGTAGACTGGAAGTAAAAGGGCCTGGATTCAATCCCCAGTAACAAACACACACACACACACACACACACACACACACACACACACACATACACATGCACACACACACACACCAGTATTTAGATTTGTAATAGCAAGCAAGTTACATGTCATAGTATGTTGACATTCACACTCCTGATGAAGAAAGTTTCCTTAATAACTGGGTTTTCCATAGAACTGCCTGATAGAACTTTGCAACTGCCACCTACCATTCCTCTTTATAATATTACTTGTTGTCAAGGAAAAGACAAAGGGACGCAAAAGATCAAGAACAAAAGCTGGCGTTTGGCTTTAACACTCCTCTGGTGGAAGCTCCTATTTCGGCTGGTAGTTAATTTGCTTTTTCTCTCTCCTGCCCATAGCTGAGCACGCGGATACCAAGCCATGGAGACACGCCATCCATGTACTGTGAAGCCAAGCTGGGGGCTCACACCTACCAGTCTGTTAAACAGCAGCTGTTTAAGGCTTTTCAGAAGGCTGGTCTGGGCACCTGGGTGAGGAAACCCCCAGAGGAAGACCAGTTTCTACTAACTCTCTAAGTCACTGGACTCCTTTGCTATCAGACCGGAGTGAAACACCTGGAGAGGTCGCAGCTGGGTGTGGAGCGATGTGGTATAGACATCCCTTCTCAGCAATCATGTTCCTTCAGTGTTCCAGAAACAACGCGAGTGTTCAATGTTTGGATGAGCGACTAGATTTGAATCCAGGACACGCTGCTTCTCCCCAGGTTGCTAGTCCCAAGACCCCTGTCCACCATACCTAGAGTTACAAGTGCCGTTGTGTTTGCCCCATCTCTTCCTGGTGGCATCGAAAGGAAAGCTTCTATTCAGGCGAGGGGGGCTTAGTTGCAGCCTTGAAAAGTGGTAGGTACTGAAGTGTGGCCAGTTAAAAACAGCCTCCTGCGCCACCCACTGAGCTTTCCTCCCCTGCCATGAGCCTCTCTAGTGATGCGTTGGGGTCTCACTAGCCCACGTCTGTGTGACTCTTTCAGATAAGCCACAAGTGAAGAGAAAAGCCATGGGCTCCCCTCCAAAGAAACCAATAAGAATGCGCTATCATTTTCATTATTCATTTAGATCTCTCCACCTCCTTTCAAAAAGGATTTGAGATGCATGATATGAAAGAACTAAAATAGGACCAGAGAAATGAAAACCATCCTGCAATGCAAAGGAATAGTAAAGTGAGTTGTCATCTATGATGTAGAAACCCATTTCCAAACATTCTACTAATTGAGTGTTGGAAATCAACCCATGCCTATTCAGTTGATCACAACTCTTAGTTTCTTTCCTTAGATAATGATCGTCATTGCTGTTTGAGTTGTATAAGGGTTAGCCACTACCGCACAACCTCCTTACCAGGTAATAAGAACACTGAGTCTTAGACCAAATTCTTTTTAACTAAATTTTTATTAGAAAGAAAGCACACGCCAAAAAATAAAAAATAAAAAGGCATTCAAAATAATCATTACTTTAGGCTTGAGGAGATACCAGCTCTCTATTCTTTCAGGTTCTTCAATCACCATCTTGCATGACCAAAAGGGAAGTAACTTACTGCCGAAATGCAAGAGGCAGGATCCTATCACCTTTAAAACAGACATCAGACAAAGTACACAGCTGGCCACAGGACCTTTGGACTTTTATCCCACCGCATCATTCCTAAGAGGAAAAGTGCTGGGTCCCAGCAAAGGGGAGGCCCTTCTCTAGCACATCTGTAGTCAACCTGTGTTCCTTGAATTCTTTTAATTTTAGCACAGAGAACTCGTTTCTTATGTTCATCATGCTTGTTAACAGGACTCTAATTTCTCCAATTTAAAAATCCCATATCTGAAATGCATTTTGTTAAATAACGAAGCTTAGAAATAGCCCTCTCTGGAGTGTGGGCTTCCTGGTAAGAATTCCTGCTGACTCCTCCCCCTGAGATGCCAGCATTACATCACACTGTATATATTCTAGTATATATTGCAGATATCATAACAAGGAGGCAAAAAAAAATGAGTTGTAGCTATTTGATACAAGAAAATAAGAAGTAGAGATATTAGTATGAAAATAGAAACTTTTCTCAGAATTTAATATAAGGTCAAATTTATTCCTTTTAGGAAAGAAAATGGGCACTGTAGTAAACAACTTAACGATAAAGTTTCCAAAGATACAAAAATGTTTTTGCAAATAGACAATTTATATTAATCTTTTATGAAAATTGGGAAGGAAAATGAAGTCAATTTAGCATAAAGGCTGAGATCAAATGGCCGGTTTATATTAATTTTTGATCATTCAATGTGTCACTTGGATAATACTTAAGAGAACCAGAAAGCCTGGAGAGATGGTATGTGGCTTAGACACTGTCTCTCAAGCATCAGATATCTGGAGCACTTCTCTGAAAGTCCAGAGGTACATTTTGTTCCTGGTTGAAATCTGTGACCTGAACCTCAAATTGTTCATCTTCTGAGCTGTTGTTTGGAGAACGTATATACACTTTCTATCAATGTGCTCCAAACAGTGTTCCTGAAGACTGGAATCTGCAGCAAACTCCTACCCACAGTAGGAAAGGGGTAGGCTAGGGCATCCTGTACATGAGCTCGTGGGTGTCACCCATATACTCTGATCCAAGGTACATAGAAAGCAATCACCTACCCAACAACAGACTTTCCCAGGGTGCCTCAGTTGCAGCTAGTGGTCATGACTCATTTTGTTTAGGGCTGGCTTTCCAGAAACAATCCAAGATCTACTAACATATCTACTTCTGAAGAAAGCCACCCAGTGATTCCAGTCTATCCCCTAACATGAATGTAGGGATTCACTTGCTCCATCAACAGGAGACTCCTTGGAAGCAGAGGCAAAGTCTCTGCAGAGGTTTAGAGCAAGAGGAGAGATTTTAATGCAGCAAAAAGGAAGTTTGAGAAGCAGGGTTTTCCCAAGGAGTTCCCTCTCACAGGGAATGTGAAATGTAGAGGGAAATGGGGCAAAGGAGGTGGAGGATCCAAGGCAGGAGACAGAGAGCTGAGACAACCCAAGGTGATCCACACACCAGAAAGCCAGGAGTTAGGAAAAAATGGCCTTCGAGGGATGGGAAAAACAGGGGAGAGAAGGGCAAAGAATGAAAGGAATTGGTCATTTATTTTCTGAAGAGAACAGGAAGTCAAATTAAGGCTGCACACCACAACCAGATTGTGCCACGTGTGTGCTGCTCCTGCCTGGTATAAGGCTGACCCAGCCAAGAAGTGGCTAGTTACAGTTTCCTGACCAGTGTCTGGTATGCCTGGAGGGTACAGGTCATAGGTTTTGAGACAGAGGGCCGGCAGAAGTAGGCTGAGTCTCATTCTTCTGTCAATGTTCAGAACATCTCAACACTACTTTTAGGCGAGGTCCACTCTGCATTTTTTGACAGCTGAGTGAGTCTTGTGAGCAGCTCACACACACCTCCCACTTGAGGGTTCAGCAAAGAGATCGAAACACAAATAGGTGGTGTGTAGCTTTGGGTCACCCCAGAAATATACATACAACCGAACAAAACAAAAAGAAGGTGAGACATCAGGGAATAGCCATGGATCTAAGTCCATCCGATTTGCCTCAAAAGTACCACCCCTGTATCTGTGCTTTGTATCACATAACAGCTCAAAGCCCTTTGTTTTGAAATATTCTGTATCCTGTATTCATATCTAGCTAGCCCCACTACTAAAGTCCAAATAAAATTAACATCACCTGTATTTGCCTCCAAAACTCACATTGCTTTCCTATAGGGGAGATAAGCAATTTCAGATTTCCTGCCTGGTTCTTAGTCAGAAAGTCAGTGCTTGGTCATTTGTGAACATTTTCGCAGGCCTGAGCCCCAAGGGGAAAGACCAGGAGGCCAAGCAAACTCTGCTAATCTGTCCCCACCACAAGGTTCCACAACAATGTACAATATCAAGATATTGAATGTAGGATTTCTTTGGGTTTTGTTTTTGCCAACGAAAGGATTTGCGAGTCTACAACTATTGTTTCCTTTTTATTCCCGTGATTCTCTTTAAATCTGTATATATCTATCATGCCACTACTGATTTTGTGGTGTCTTGTGGTTCCTCCAAAATGTCAGGCTGAATCGCCGGGCGTGGTGGCGCACGCTTGTAATCCCATACTTTGGGAGGCGGAGACCGGAGGATCCGGGTTCGAGGCCAGCCTCAGCTCTCTCTCTCTCTCTCTCTCTCTCTCTCTCTCT
>PVJS01007039.1:0-57537 GCA_004027185.1 Glis glis
CACACTGTGTCACCATCTGGAATTCTTCCCTCCCAACAGTAAAATTGCATGCCCCCAACTCCTATCTTTCAGCCCTCCCAATGAGTCACTCTAAAGGCTTGTTCATGGAGCCCACTGAGATTCCTAACACCTTGATCCCCTCCACTAGCCATACCCAGATGTCGCAGCTTTTCCCATTCACGTGTGACTGCATGCTTTACACCTTTAAATTTCCTCTTCACCTGTGATTATTCTAGCCCTCCATCCCAATCCCTCACTCTCAATCATCCATCTCCCCATCTCCCTGGGTCCATGCCTGAGCAATAAACTTCTGGACAACATCATAGAACTAAGAAATTATGGCTCTAAAATGTCATAATCTCTAGTCTTAACTGGACCCTCAGTGCTCCTGGCAGTTATATATTTTCCTAATGTGTTCTCCCTGCCCGTCCCCATCTTTCTAGCAACTCTTTTATATTTCCTCATTTCCCTCAAACCTCTGTCACACAACCCTCCCCAGCTGTACTCTTCCTCCTTGATGTTTCTTCCCCACTTTCAGGATGTGTCTTACCCTTTTTTTCCTATTTCACAATGAAATAGAAACCACTGGATGAGCATTTTCACATGCTGTTGCCATCGAAATGACAAATTTTCCATACACACCTTTTTCTTTTTTTCTTCCAATACAAATGGAAGAGGAATGTCTGCTTCTTCCTCTGGCTAATCCCTTGATAAGTGATCTGAATTCCAGTAACATCCATTTTCCCTGGGATATCAATTACAACTTTTTCCCTTTTCTTATGTTTTTCCTATTTGCTGACATTTTTGTATCTTTTCACCAACACCTCCCATCCACTTTTTAAGTACTCAAATCTTTTCTATCTTATGAGAAATATCTTCTTAAACTTGAGGATGCCTCCTTGTTTTAACCCTATCTTCCTCCTTTCCATCTTCACCTACACTTTTTGAAAGAGTGGTCCATACTTAAAGTCTTCATTTTTTCACCAACCATTTGCTACTCAACTCACTGATGTTTAGTTTCTGCCTCTACTAACCAACTGAAATGGCCTTTATCTATAGCCACCAACGAAATCTTAGTAGACCAAGTACATACTCTTCAGTATTACCTTACCTGAATCCTCAGGAGCATTTGCAATAGTTGACTACCTCCTACTTCTTGGAATATTCACTTCCTTTGACTTCTTGATCTTGACTCTCTTGAGCCTCTTTGACAATATTTTCTCAATTTCCTTTGGGGTCCCCTAAATCTATACTTTCCCTTTAAATGCTGGTGCTCATTTCTCAATCCTAGACACTTTCTTGCCCTACATTTTCTTTTTCTAGATATCTTCTGTAGTTTTAATTCCTACCTAATCAAAGTAATCTTCAAATATTTTAATTATTAAGTTGATAACTTCTAGATCTTTGTAAGACTTTTCCATTTGACTATCCCAAAGACAACTCAAAATTAACATGCCCAAACTGAATTACTCATGTGTCCTCTACATCTTTTTTTTCCTCCTACATTATTTACACAATAAATAATATTGCCTTCCACCTAATTGCTCTAACCAAATATCTAGGTCCCATATTTAACTTACCGTCTCCTTCCTCCTCTCCCATCTTACCATTTGTGTTAGCCGGCTTTATGTCACTGTGACAAATACCTGGAAAAAATAACTTTAGAGAGAAAAGATTTATTTTGGCTCACAGTTTTGGAGGCTTAATCCATAGCTGTCTGGTTCCAAAGGAGAATTGTCATGGTGGAAGGGTATGGCAGAGGAAAGCGTCTCGCTTCATGGAAGCCACAAAGCAGAGAGAGAGAGAGATAAAGGATCTGGGAACAAGTAATCTCGCAGGACATGTCCCCAGTGTCGACTTCCTCCAACTAGGACCTACTTCCTAAAGTTTCTACCACCTGCCACTAATGTCATCAAATTATGAATCCAGCAATGGATTAATACAATAATGGGTCACAGCCCTCATAATCCAACTATTTCCCAAATGCCCCACCTCTGAGCACTGCTGCATCAGGGACCACGCCTTCAATACATGAGACTTTCGGGGACATCCCAGATCCAAGCACACATCACTCAGTTGCTCATAATCTCCTATCCGCTTAAGTCATGAGTATCTCTTAAAGCTCTGCATAGTCTGCCATCACTATTGCTTTAGTTAGGGTCCAACATGCTTCCTTTCCTCTGCTCTTGAACCCCCTAATCAATTTTTGACTGAATTCCCTTTAACTTCTGACTACCTGACTCTATTTTTTTTTTTTTTATGGTTGACTGCTGACAGATTCCAAGCCCCGCTGCTCTCCTTTTCATTTCTGCTCCACATCTGGACATAGTGATAAAAGTCTGAATATTCCTTGTTTGGTGCTAGCGGGGACTTGTACAGAACCCTTAAGCCAATCTTCATGCCCTGATCTTTTAAGCCACTTTTAAGGGAGGGAGGCCTCCCCTGCTCTTCTCAGAAAGCCTCGGTATGTGCATAATACTGTGCATAATACCCTAGCCTTTTCATGCCACCTTGGTGCATGCTTGGTATCATCGGTCTTAACGTTGAACCAAATTCTGGATGTGTCTGGGTTCATTACTCCTCTGCTTGATGACCACAACAGTCCAGGCTAGTGTCATGTGATCCTTTCCTCTTGTTCCCTCTGCTTGCATCAGTTTCTGCCTGTCACCCCTTCCAGCTGCTCTGTCTAGTTCCTCTGAGAAGCCTGGTCTGCGTTCTCTGTTTCCACCATTGCCTCTATATAGGTTTGATGTCCCACCTCCCATGCACCCTGCACTAACTTCTAGTCTTACACTGAGTTCTCTATAACAAGGAAGTCACCCACTGCCTGTAGCCATAAGCCCCAGGACAAAAGAGCTAACAGGTCTGACTGGTTGATAGTTATCCTCCTCAGTGATCAGTAAGTATTCAAAGGGTACTTGTTCAATGAATAAATAAAAAATGAATAAAACATCAATTGGCTTTGCATCAGATTTCTACGCTCTTCAAAGACAGATATTTTTGTTTCCAAGCATTAGATTTCAGGAAGGTTTATTAAATCTAAGAGATCATGGGTACCACAGATAATCTTTTTTAAAACAATACTGAAATGAGTGCTTAAGTCAGTCAGTTTAGTCAATAAAATGACCAATTAATGAAATCTGAGCCCGCTTATTTGATAAATTTGAAAGGTTAATTCAGTCAAAGTGAAGAGATCCTACAGTGCCATGTAAACTCCATCTGTGTTAGGCCTTAGGGGGAATTTTCCAGCAAAGTTAAAGTTAAGAAATTCTCAGTAAAGAAGAAATACAACTATTGAAGGAAGCATCAAAATCCTAGCAGGCCGTTCTCATTGGATTTCTTTTCTTGGACTTATAAAAAATGGAAATTGCTGTTACACTAAGATTTGGGTGCATTATTATTTCTTTGTGTACATATATTTCAAAATGCAAACTTATTTCTTGAATATCACTTTCTCATTTTATGTAAGAGAGCTCACTAAAATACCCAATCTATCTATAATTTCTACTTTTAAATTTCAGAAAATGAAAAATGTGTGTTCCTCTGGCATCTCATCTTCTCTGTCCTCCCACCTTAAACCTACCACTCTCTTTTGCTTGGGGATATCGTAAATAGGATCACAATCCCATGGTATGCTCAGTGGTGAGACAATAATACATTGCTCAGTAATACTACTCACTCAGTAAGCCAAATTATGGAACCAACCTAGGTGTCCCTCAACAGATGAATGGGTTACAAAGTTATGGGACAAACATACAATGGATTTCTACTCAGCAATAAAGGAGAACAAAAATAATGTCATTTGCAAGAAAATGGATGGACCTGGAGAACATTATGTTAAGTGAGATTAGCCGGTCACAGAAAGTGAAGGGTTATATGTTTTCTCTCATATGCAGAAGCTAGGGAGTAATCGGGATACCAGAGGGACTGCAGGTAATGGAGGAGAAACTTCAGTGGAGCCAGGGAGGTGGTCTAGGGGAAGGGGCCAGTGAGAGGGAGGATCAGTGAAGGAATCACTTCCCTCCACATTATGTACATATGTGAGAATGTCAATGTTAATCTCAATACTCTGTATAGGGAAGGGGGGCGGGAGAATGAGGAAGAAGCCAGGGGAAAGCCTGCCAAGTGTTGTGTGCATGCATGTCACTATCACTATGAACTATGTTATGATGTGAGATTATAATGCACCAATAAAAGTATTAAAAAATAATACATTGTGCAGTAATACTACTCTCAGTGAGCCAGATCATGGTGGGACACACAACTAGAGTCCCAATGAGCAGACAAAACCAGGGTAATGAAGAGCTGGCTACATCTCTTGCTTTTCTTAAAATTTTGTATCCCCATAAAACTCCCTCAAACATTGAAAGACTTAAAAGCTGCCCAGAGTATTCTTATAGTAGAGACTATTCGAGAAGAGGGGTATGTAGATTAAAAAGACAGGGGAGCAATGTCCTCACACTTGGGATGAGGAATTCAGTACTGCTTTTAGCTCTGAGCTCCCTGGCAACTACAGTAAAAAGGAAAAACCAATGTGTCATTATAATTTTCATTATTTAAATGTTCTAAAAATACCAGGTGTTTAGGGAGTATGCATTTATGGCAGCAAATTTGGAAAGAAACATGTCAGCAGGGACCACAGATTGTTACAAAAGGGACATTAACGACACAGTGGAGAATGACTTCTCAAAACAAGAAGCACTGAAATATTCTTTCAGTCGGTTCTATTTAGAACTTCTCTTTTAATTTTAAGATTAAAGAAATGAAGTCATATGTGCAGAGTCAGAATGAGGATAAAGACCTAATTCCCCTCTGCTAGATATTTCTCTGCTGCATGGTGGTCCAAAACAACACAGACGGAGATCTTAATGGAGGTGTTGGGGGTGCTATCTATCACTTCAACACACTGCTTTAGTCCATAAAATTCCTGGAGACAGAGCTATCTTTATGAGCCATCACACAGTTTTAGTAGGACATTTGAGGTTGGATCAAGTCCATGTTTGGCTGCTTATATTAAATGTCATTGCAAAATTGGGTATATTTCAACAGGGCTGGATGGGACACACTCCATCCTTGCTGTCACCAAGCCAATGGCCCCAGACCTGTCTCAGCATTTACAGTGTCCCATCCACTCCATCGTTCACCCATGTTTAATGTCACTAAAGCTGCATCGGTGGAAAAATGAGTACCTGGAGTATTCAGCCACTGTATCCTGCGTTCTGACCTTTTATATACCAACACATCTTTATTCAAAAGCAGTTTTCCCCACAGAATATTTTTGTGTCTGTTTTGACCATATTTTTAATTTTCATTTTGGTTCTCTAATTTAGGCTGGAGTAGGGTAGGAGTTCCAAGATGATCTGTGAAAGAAAGGCTGGGTTAAGCAACTAGATAATAGCCACCCTCAAGAGAGAATCTTTTCGTCTGTATCTTCCCTGATTTTTCAAAGGCTGACATGAGCCAGTCTTAGGTGACGGATAGAGCCATAAAATTCTGCTTTATTAAGCACATACTCAGTGGTTGCTGATGACAAGGCAGTCATTCGTCTCTGCCCTACCAGCTTCTTGCAGCAGGTCCCCTTTTCAATCCATATCACAGTTCCAGATGTATTTGCAAGTCACGAGCCTCAACAATTGTCCATCTGATTATGAGCCAGCCCAGCCGAGGTCAAAGTTTACCACAAACACTCAGGCTCTTGTTAGTATGGAATGAGTCAACAACTTTACAATAAAGTAATAAAAATAATTTTGTGTAAACAAGAGCTGTGACTACAGATAATAAGCAATGACACCTCTCTCACCCATGACGACAAAGGTCTACATTTCCAGCCAGTATCCCTCTTTAAATGGCAAATAAAGAATTTTCCTTCACTGTCCTGCCATCAGTTCCATATCAGCAGGAAAAATTCAAACTCACCATTCCTCCTGGAACCCAGTTCTACCTTCTTATATTGCTGTTCTCTCTCTTTTTCTCCCAATAACTGAATCATTGGCTTCACATCTGGGTGAATTCCTTCTCCATTCTGCAACCTGTGAGCAGAAATATACATGACCTTACTTCTACCTGCAATTCTGGGACAAGATAGTTCCTTATTGATGTAGAAGGAAACATCTAAGTAACTTCCTGGTTCAGGCAAAGGTTTCCTCAATATCCAGCAGAAACAAGAGAAATAGACTTAGCATGACTGACAACTTCATGCTCTGCTTCCATGCATGTTCCCCCAGCCCCACCATGTAATTAAAAATAAAAACAGTATTAACTAGCTGGGAGCAGTGGTGCACGTCTATAATCCCAGTACTTAGGAGGCTGAGATAGAAGGATCACAGGTTTGGGACCAGAATGCACTGTACCTGTTTCAAAAAAGAATGGTTGGGTGTGTAGCTCAGAGGTAGCATGACTCTGGGTTCAATCCCCAATACCACACACACACACACACACACACACACACACACCAACAAAAATTATTAACTAGTAAAGTAACACTATAATGTCATGTTCTGGTTTTGTTTTTTTCCATGTGATTGCTTCTACATGTTTTTGAACATGAAATTTCCACTTTTTCTTCATTTCCTTTTTTCTTTCCTTAGTACTCCTCCAGATTTGCAGATGCCCCAAGAAAACACCCCACCTTCCTCTGGGATGCTCCAGTTGGCAATATTGTTTCCTTGATGCTGAGCATCCACACCTGCCTGTGACCTCTTTCCTGAATTCCAGCCTTCCCTGCTCCCCAGAATCTCTTTGTTTGCTGCTGTTCAAGCTGCAGCTCTGGGTTATGACCTCAGAGTCCATTCCAAATTCCCTGCCCTTGGCCGCTGGTCTGGGCAGGCTATACTCTTTTCCCCATGTCTGAGGCCTCCTGGCCTCGGCTTATCTGCTGGTTCCAAGCCACAGCCTTGCTCTCATCTGTATTAACCAGGCTCACCTCAGTTCTAAACTGTTTTTCTGGGTCCTAGCTCATTTCTGACTGAGCTCCTGTGTCTTCATAGAACTCTCTGGTCCTGGACCATGCCTTTCCATCCCAGTGTCTCCTTGAATCTCTGGCCTTGCACTGTGGTTCCCATCTGACAATCAGTCCTGCCTGCGGCCTCCTGAAGACCTTCCCTGAAACCTCAGTATCATCATGAAAACTATTCTTCCTGTCCAGAACCACTTGCCCAGTGTTCTTGTCTTCTCTTAATGTCATTAGAGATACTTATTCTCATCTGAAACTCTTGTCATCATTAATACTGAACTTGTCTAGGCCTGTGTCAGTCCTGACAACTCTCTGTACATCGGGGACATAATTACCAGATTAGTCTTCTGAATAATACCATTTTAATTGTTAGAACCTGCAATTAACAGACATCTTCCTTCCTTTTTGTCCTTTTTGTTGACAAAATAAATTCCGAAATAAGTTTTCCAAACATAGCATTTTAGAAATAGGCCCAAACCTATTTTTCCAACCAATATTTACCTGTAGTATTGACCTTACTCAGCCAGTCAACATAGCATCCCCAA
This sequence comes from Glis glis, assembly GCA_004027185.1. Taxonomy (NCBI): domain Eukaryota; kingdom Metazoa; phylum Chordata; class Mammalia; order Rodentia; family Gliridae; genus Glis; species Glis glis. The sequence goes on from PVJS01007039.1 coordinate 7,498, forward strand.
AATAGAGTTCATACATCTGTACTACTCAACTTTGACATACCGCTCACCTTTTCTAAGATGCTTTATGCCACTAATAAGGTACTTTTGAGTAAGCTACCCAACCCCTTAAGAGCCCCAGAGTACTCAGTGTAAGATGAAGTTATGAGACAAGATGACTCCTAAAATCCTTTCCGGCATTGAAGTTCATCGTTCAGAGGCAGTATTCTATCCTCATCTATATCCTCCAAGTCTCCAAGTTGTCTCTGAGGTCCCCTGCATCTGCTTCCACACACAGTAAGCACCTCTTCCTCTGAGAATGGTGCCCATTCTCCTTCTTGACCATTTGGCCTATAAACACATGCCCTCTTGTCGTCCTGTTTAGCTTGACATGTGTCTGTTTTTTCTTTCTAGTTCCTGAGTCAGGGGACCCAGGTATTCCATCATCGCTCACAATGGTGAGCATCCAGTCATTAGCCACGGACGGATGTTGAGGGAGTCAAATCATTAGTGAAAGTTGCTGGAAAAATACATTGGAAACATAGGTGCTGCAAGGGGACTGGTTAAGTGTACTCTCACTGGTCTAATTGCATTTAATTAAGTCCCTTGGGGGATAATTGTCCCTTAGGCCATGTCATCCAAGGTCAGTGTGACTCATTTTAATCAGAACTTCTCCTAGGGGTGATGGAGCAATTACACAGGATTTGGATGTGCATCTCTGATTTGGTTGAGGCATCATTTTAATTTTGGGTTTGAAACATCTGAATTCTAAAGTGTAGGAAGAAGATTTCAAATTAGGCCAAAGACTAGCCCTTAAGATCTGCTTACACAGCCATCCCGATTTCCTCACAGCTTCCGTTTTTTTGCTGTGGCCTAACTTCTCAGAAACCTTGGACTCAGGTCAGAAGACAGAGTGGCCTTGGGAAAAGTAGGGGTGAGAGATCATTAAAGGTTAAAGTGATATAGAATGTTTTGTCTAAGACTGTAAAGTAAAATAGATTATTGTGTAGCATTTTTGTTTTTTTTTAAATATACTTTTATTGGTGCATTCTAGTCTCACATCATAATGTAGTTTAGAGTGATAGGGACATACCTACACATAGTACTTGGTGAGTTTCCCCTGGGCTCCCGTCCCACTCCCTCCCCTTCCCCATACATGATATTGAGATTGGCATTAGTAATTCCACACATGTACATAACATCAATGGAAGTGTTTCCTTCATTAATTCTCCCTCCCTCTCCCCCAGATCCTCCCAATCGCTCCACTGGGGTTTCTCCTCCATTATCTAAAGTCCCTCTTGTATCCGATGACTCCCTAGCTTCTTATGTGGTACTTTGAGTCACTACAGTGGCATTAGTTTTTGGAGGTGTTAACCAGGAAGCTCATAAATATAATAGATGGATAAGTTTTACTTTTCGGACACTTTTTTAATCATTACAATTATGGGCAATGTCTGAATCCACAAGCATCTACTCTTTGATGCCAAGTATATAGATTTCATGATCAAATAAAACGATGACAGGGATCATGGATCAGTGTGTCCCTTCTGTCCCTCAGGTTGTGGGAAAATGTTTAAATCAATTTAAAGATTTCTTACAGGTGTGTATTATTTACTCACGAAATCTTTTTTATGTGGAAGTAAGTGAACTCTGCTGTCTATGTCTAGTTAATGTAAAGAAACACTGCACGCAGCCACTCACTGAATAACAAAATAAAAACCACTGGATATATTTAGAAACCATAAATATTATTTCTTTTTGTTTTGACTCTATGTGGGAGAGGGTGTTGGAATGGTGACACATAGTTTGGGGAAGATAGATCCTTCAGGGAAAGGGAGACCTATGTGACCCAGGTCAACATCTGGGGCTTGATCCCAGTCCTGCCCTTAATATACTTTATAACCTTGGAACTCATCAACTGACATCTCTCTACCTTAATTTCCTCATCTATAAGCTGGTAATAACTATTATACCTGCTTTTATCAGGTTCTTAGGAATGGTTATTTGAGATAATTTGAAAATCAAAATAGTTAAATTTCTCTACTTGTTTGAAATATTAACATTAATTTTTCCTAGTAGTATTGGGAACTATGCTTTGAGCCATTTGGAAATAGCTCATCTCAACCTCATTTTTATCCACCAAGGATCGAAATGTTATCAATTGATATACGAATGGCAACTGGCAGTTGTAAAGGCAGAATTGAGTCATTGGCTGAAGAGTTCATGATCCTTGCCATGAAATAAATACTAAGTTTCCAACACATGCTAAACACTTATAAAAAAGATGTGATATAGCTGGGCATGGTGGTGCACGTATATAATCCCAGCACTTGGGAGACTGAGACAGGAGGGTCATAGGTTTGAGGCTAGCCTCAACAATTTAGTGAGACCCTGTTTCAAAATAAAAAATAGGAAAGTGCTGGGGTGTAGCTCTAAGCTACAATGCCCTCGGTTCAATTCCTAGTAATTTTAAGGTAGGTCTGAATCAATTTAGAGATGGCTTTCAAGAATAGCTATTGGTTTCAAAGTAATGACCTGATAGGTTCTTTTAGTTCAGTCAAGAGAATGTTGAGGAAACATGGTGAACAATTCTGCCTGGTTAGCTGGGTGATTCTGGGCAAGCCAGTTAGGTTGGTGGGGGTAGAAACATAAGTAAATGGGGGATTTAGACTAGATGATTTCTAAGAGTCATTTTGGGATGTGCAACTTTATGCTTTGTGAGAGGTACCATATAATACATTAAATGAAATCGCATCTTTGAATACAGCCAACCAGCCATTGCTCATCGTTCCTCCTTCCTTTTTGAGTCATCCCCAGCAACGGATCCTTTATATACACCTTAGACTCCCTTAAAACCACCTACCTGAATCTTCACATATGAAGAATTATGTGCCACACATTAGATACTTAGCATATTTTTAATACTTAGCATACCTTCTAATACTGCTCCTTTTTTAAAATCTTTCCCTATTTCTTCAGGATTTCTGGTGCTTAACATAGTGCTCTGCATACAGAAGGCAGTTGATGGATAATGATTAGCATATGGGAAAGCTGCAGATTCTATACAAGATGTATTTCTCACAAATTTAGAGGAATGACTTCTATTCATTGAAAGAATGAAGGCTGAGGAAGGTAATGGGAGAAGAATGGTCCTCATCAATAAACACAAGTCTTTGACCATCTGGGCTTCCCCCGTGTACCATGTGTCCACAGACAAAGTATGTGATCTCTCAGAAACCTTTCTACTCCATTTGTCAAATGGAAAACCCCATTCAGATTTCTTCTGAATAATCTTTCCAGGTTGGGAAAAAATTGGCAGGGAAATAGGAATGGATATAGCAAAGGTGGAGAAGATATTAACTCAGCAGTCTTCCAAAATCATAGAGTTTGGATCACTCTAGAACATTTTTTTTATTGGTGCATTGTAGTCTCACATCACAATGAGTATCAGTTTGGTGTTAATATACATGCACACAGTTCTTGGTGTCTTATATTTGCAGGTGATGTGATTGTGGGCAGAGAAAGTTACCAAATGCTTTTAAATCAAACCTTAAGCTGACAAGAAGATGCAGCATTCCAAAAGCACACCACCACACCCATGCAGGAAGCTGGGACTATTTTCCTTCTCCTTTCTCTCTGCACAGCTGCTCTCCTGGCCAGGCCTGGGCCTCTGGAGCAGGAATACTTACTGAACCTTCCCTGGATCCAGATTTTAGGGGGCCTGAAACTGGGAAACTTTGTAGGCTTTATATTGAGAAAAGAATTCAATAGTGTATGTCTAAACCTAGATATGAAAATAAATATGTTTTAGGATAAGGAAAGAAATCAAAACAAATTAGAAATTTCAAAAAGCTGACAATACCATTCATCTCACAAAATCCCAAAAACACAACCTTTAAAAGAAATGCCTGCCAGATATCTATACTTGCTTCTTCTCTTCAACAATTTTTGCTTTATATATGCTTTCATTACCAACTCTTTTTTTTTTTTTGCGGTATCTGGGATTGAACCCAGGGGTGTTCTACCTCCGCGCTACACCCCCGACCCTATTTTTTATACTTTATTTTGAAACCGGGTCTCACAAAGTTGTGGAGGCCTCACTAAGTAGAGAGAGAGAGAGAGAGAGAGAAAGAGAGAGAGATCGAGAGAGAGAGCTGAGGCTGGCCGTGAACCCAGATCCTCCAGTCTCTGCCTCCCAAAGTACTGGGATTACAAGCGTGTACTACTATGCCCGGCTTTGTAAGACTTTTTTGATAAAATGTAGGAAAATATAACTAGTTTTCTTTTGGCGTGATTAATCATGCTAAGCCATGTTTTCTAGTATTGATAGTTTAGCAAAGGTCATTCAAATTTACAACTTGCTATTGATAATTCCACATAGAATCTCAGATTGTTGTCAATTTGGGAAAACATCCTTTAAATTTTTTTTCACATATGAATGGAAAGCTTTCAGGGCATTTCAAGTTCCTGGTGTGTGACTCATCTTAAATATTGTCATTGAATTCACAGCACTTATTTAGACATTAATTATTACTGTCCTTTTTTAAAATCAAAGTTTTTAATGTGCTTTTATTGGTGCCTATAGTCTCATGTCATAATGTAAATCATGTTGACAGTGACATATATACACACAGCACTTGGTGGCCCCCCGCCTCCCCATTTCCCCACTTCCCAATACAGAGTACTGAGATTGATGTTGGTATATTCACATATGTACACAGAGTCAGTAGTAATTCCAACCTCACTCTTCCCCCTCCCCTTCCTTAGATCACCTCCCTGGCTCCACTGAGGTTTCTGAGGTCCCTCTTGAATCCCAATTGCTCTGTTGCTTGCGCATATTAGAGAAAACATATGACGCTTCACTTTCTGTGATTGGCTAATCTCACTTAACATAATGTTCTCCAGGTCCTTCCATTTTCTTGCAAATGACATCATTTTGTTCTTCTTTATTGTTGAGTAGAATTCCATTGTGTGTATTTCCCATAATTTTGTAATCTACTCATCTGTTGATGGACACCTAGGTTGGTTCCATAATTTAGCTACTGTAAATTGTGCTGCTATGAACATAGGTATGCATATATTATTGTAGTTCTCTGGTTTCAACCCCTTTGGAAAGATACCCAGAGTGGTATAGCCAGATCATATGGTGGATCCATTCCCAGTTTTCTAAGGAATCTCCACACTGATCACTATAGCAACTGAACTAGTTTGCAATCCCACCAATAGTGAAGAAGAGTTCCTATATCCCCACATCCTCACCAACATTTATTGTTATTTGACTTCTTGATTATTGCCATTCTGATTGGGGTTAGATGGAATCTCAGAGTAGTTTTGATTTGTATCTCCCTGATTGCTAATGATGTTGAACATTTTTTCATGTATCTATTGGCCATTTGTATTTCTTCTTTTGTGAAGTGTCTATTCCATTTAGTTGCCCATTTCTTGATTGGATTATTTGTTTTCTTTCTTAGTATAAAGTCTTTTAAGTTCTTTGTATATTCTAGATATTAGTCCTCTGTCAGAGAGATAGCTGGCAAAGATCTTTTCCCATTCTATAGGCTTTCTCTCTAGACTCTTGATGGTTTCCTTTGATGTGCAGAAATGCCATCCCACTTATTAATTCTTGTTTTAATTTCCTGAGCTTTGGGAGTCTTGTTGAGGAAGTTTCTACCTGTGCCTATATGTTGGAGTGTTGAACCTATGCCCTCCTCTAGTAGCTTTACAGTCTCTGGTCTAACCTCCAGGCCTTTGATCCATCTTGAGTTGACTCTTGTGCAGGGTGAGAGATAAGGATTTAGTTCCATTTTTCTACAAATGGATAACCAGTTTTCACACCACCATTTGTTGAAAAGACTGTCTTCTCCAACGTATGTGTCTGGCACCTTTGTCAAAAATCAATTGGCTATAAGTGTGTGGATTTGTTTCTGTATCTTCTATTCTGTTCCATTGGTCTATGTATCTGTTTTGTGCCAATACCATGCTGTTTTTATTACTATAGCTCTGTAGTATAATTTGAAGTCAGGAATTGTGATGCCCCCTGCATGGTTCTTATTGCGGAGATTTGTTCTGGCTATTCTGCGCCTTTTGTTTCTCCATATGAAATTTATGACTGATTTTTCTAGGTCTATGAAGAATGGTATTGGTATTTTGATGGGGATTGCATTGACTCTGTAGATCACTTCTGGTAGAATGGCCATTTTGATAATATTTATTCTGCCTATCCAAGAACAAGGGAGATCTTTCCATCTTCTAAGATCTTCACTTTCTTTCTTTAGTGTTGTATCACTGTCTTTTACCTCTTTAGTTAAGTTTATTCATAGGTATTTTATTGGTCGTGAGGTTATTGTGAATGGAATTATTTTTTGGATTTCTTTCTCAGTGGACTCATGGCTGGCATATAGAAAAGCTACTGATTTTTTTAGGTTGATTTTGGATCCTGCTATTTCATGTCAAATCAACAAGTACAGTGGATTATAAAAATGGCTACACTTTTTTCCCTTTCCTTCATCCATGCCTTTTCACAATATCCTCTCCTAATAACTCTGAACCTTGTAATAGTACTTATTTTGATGGAATATTACCAACTGTGATAAAAAACTGAGCTAAAAGTGCACTTCAATTTTGGCTTGTCCCTGCTTGCTATTGTTGGAAACATTGCAACTCTCATCATGAGACTAAGCCCTGACTTGTCTTCTAAATAATGAGAGACTGTGGTCCAGTCACTCTGTCAGCCTGGTTGACCAGTCAACTGCCAAATCTGTAAGGGAGGCCATACCAGATCACCAGCCTTCAGGTTCTCCAAACCCAGCTGACTACAGACACATGAATGAGACTAGTCAAGACAAGACCATTGAAAGAGCTGCCCCATTGAGTCCAGCCCAGATCACCAACATTACTAAAAGTGAGCTAAATAAGTTGTTTTCAAACGGGGTTGGCAAACTTTTTCTGTAAAGGACCATATCATAAATATTTTAGGCTTTGTGGGTCACCTGTGGTCTCTGTTATTGTCACCACTGTCTTCCTCCTCTTTTTCTTCCTCTTCTTCTTCTTTTCCTACATATCTTTAAAAATGTAAAACTTTTCTTAGCTTGTGGAATGTACAAAAATAGTCCATGGGCCAGATTTGGCCCATAGAGTATACTGTAAGACATTAAGTTTGGGAAAATTCATTACACAGCAAAAGCTAATTCATACAGCAACAAATTCAAATATTTTCCCAAATGCATCCATATAATTCGTTTCTCTTTATTATTGGATTCACAACAATCCAAAGGACTGATTATTTCTATTATTCAAAATGCATCTCTTCAATTAATGAATTTTTGCTGTGGGGATGATATGACAACCTTTGTCAGATTCTTTTCTTAAGATCAGGATGGTTTCTCTTGATTTCACTGTTCATATTTATGTCTTATGTTACATATTACATTAATTTTATATTAATATTTTCACAAGTCCTTTGATAATAAAATTAAAGTTGGCAAAAGAAGATACCCTTCATATATGTCCAAGTCAGAAGTCTGTAATTTCTCACTTGTTTCAATTAAAAATTTCAAACCATCTTTCCAAATAGCAGCCATAATACTGTTTTTGAGCCATATCAACTTTTTTTTAAAATATTTTTACAGCTTGCTTGAGTTCTTTTACCTAACCCTGAAAAATATAACTTAAGAGTACTTAAGCTGGGCATGGTGGTGCACGCTTGTAATCCCAGTACTTGGGAGGCTGAGACTGGAGGATCCGGGTTTGTGGCCAGCCTCAGCTACTTAGTGAGGCCCTCTGCAACTTAGTGAAACCCTGTTTAAAAATAAAGAATAAAAAAATAGGGCTGGGGGTGTAGTTGGGAGGTAGAATGCCCAGCCCCTGGGTTCAATCCCCAGTACTGCAAACACACAAAAAAAGAGTTCTTAAATATATATTATGTTCGTGTTTTAAGACTTCCAAAACTCAACACATCCCTTTGCTTAAAACATATTTTATAGACTAGCTCCTTGCTATGTGCATTTTCAACTGCGTTTCTCCTCCATGAGATGTGTCAGGTATGTTAAGATGTGTTAGCAATGCAAGGTAGCCTCTGACCTATACCTTCACATTTCCACGACAAGTGACTAGGTACAGTGGGTGGCAACAGTATTCCCAGAAGTCATTTCTAACCTCACACAACAGCAATACTTAACTATATCTGGATACATCTCACATAAATACATTCCAATAAACCCAAAAAATATCTCCCAAATTTAACTTAGCCATAATCCAAAAATGCTCATGCCTACTCCAATATTGCCCAACAAGAAAGAAGTGCGATGAAGGGAAAACCGGAGTGGGAATAGACAGCAGTCTTAACCAATAATAGTTAAAATATCTTCCCCACCAATGTTTAAAAATATATGAGCATGTTAGCACATTGCCAGAAATCCTTCCAGAGATGGAGGCCACCCAAGAGTGGGGACTTGAAACTTCAGTGTTTTCAACTTCACTCAGGAAATTTTAATCACATTAAAGGAAATAAGTAGGGGCTCATGTAGGTGAGGCGCTTATTGCCCAATTCCATTAAGAATTACATTTTATCGATAAATATGGCAGGCTTCTCTTGAATCCTTAAGCAGTAAATTGATTTTTATCATGAGTAAGTTGTCTACACATGCACCTCGGTCTTCATATCAGATATTCTCAAGTGCAGCTAAATACTTCCATGTGATTTTCCCCCCACCTGTCATATAATATGAGATACAATAATATGAGCATCTACTTTTAAAATTTTTCATTTTTAACACATCCTTGAGGTTATTCATCAACTCTATCTTATATGTGTTTGTAACATTGGTCACAGATGACACAAAAGGTTATGGTTTTATAAAATTATTCCCACAACTTAAACACTATTACTTACCAAAAACGATTGGTCAACAATGTGAAAATGCTTCCCCTTGGCCAGGTTAATTTAAAATTGTGTTGTGGTTTGGGAAAAAGAATAAGTTTCCATGAGATTTTCCTTATCTCTGTTTCCCATCTGGCTTGCTGCTATAAACATTTAATCTAGTGTTCGCTGCCAATGTTTCCCAGAAAGCCTTATAATTGCTTGGAATTTGTATGAACAGTTCCAGTCTGGTGCACAATTAGGGATGCACTATAAAATTTTCATTGCTTGATTTAGTTGAAATTATAAGATGGATAGGGAACAATAACACCCATAGTTGTAGACTATAAAAATGACTACTAGAAATTTGCAAATAATAATAATGATAATAGATTAAAAGTTTGATGTGTTGTGATAAGCCCTCACACAAAGAAACCTTACTTCTTAAGATAGACATTGAATATTTAATGTGGGACATTCTATGTGGAAATAAGTACTTGAATTTAACATTTAAAGGATTCAAGAGGAAAAGAGGGAAGGCAAACTTGTTGCCCCGTGCTTTCTCAAGTAAAATGGCTTTAGTACAAATCCTTACTGATGGCTGTTGAAGCAATCTTTTTCTCTGGTCCTCTATACCTAAGGAAACAGAGAGGCAAGTAAATAGTGACAAAAGGCAATTAGTATCAACGTCCTGCCAAGATTTGGCTGATTGATCCAATTGGCATTCTTCATTTCTGAAATAAGCTAATTGGGCAAAACCTTTCTAGAGGACTTCTTGTCGTGCTGTGGACTATAATTTCCACTGCTTCTATAGTCCTTGAGGCTCCCAAATTGCTCTACCATTGGGCATGCCATCAGATTATATCCATTAATTTAAGAGAATGGTCGTTGTGCTGTGCCAGTTAGTGTCTGTGAATGGTTGTGTTGCCAACATCTAATTGAAAAGTATGTGATCCCATGCTTGCACTTCAAATGTTTCAGCTCTGTGGGTATATAAAATTAAAAGAATAACACTGCTGGGCTCTTGGCCTAAAAATGAATCTGAGTGGAGGAGCCAGGTGAAACATAGATGATCCAAATGAAGGTAAACTGGGATTTCTGAAACCCTTTTGCAATGGAAGGCCTGCTATGAGAGGGCCAATGTACAGAGTGAGAAAATGTACTAACAGTTAAGGGACTCCTGGGGCAGGAAAACCAAAGACACAGCAACTCAGTATCAGATCCGGAAGTGTTATCAATGGATGGATGGATGGATCTATCTATCTATCTATCTATCTATCTATCATCTATCTCTCATCATCTATCATCAATCATCTTATGTATCTATCATCTATCAACCGTTTCCACTCTCTATTATCTGCCTAGCATCTTAACTATTATCTATGTACTATCATAACTACCTATCATCTATCTACCATCTTAATTCAGTATCATCTGTCTACTTTCTTAACTATCTGTTATCTATATAGCCTTATAACTACTATCTATCATCAATCAACTATCACTATTATCTATCATCTACCATCTTATCTATGATCTATATACCACTATAATTATCAATCATCTGTCTGCTACCTTAATTATATATCATCTATCTACTACCTTAATTATCTATCATCTACCTATCTATCTGCCAACCATCCTACCTTACTACTCACTACTACCTAACATCTAGAGTGATAGTTAGCTACTCTACTGGCCCACGTACAGATGAGAGGACCCAGAAGAGACACACTGGCCTATGAGGGAATAGAAAGTTCCCAGGATGATGCAGCCTGGAGGAATGCAGTAGTCTCATTTTGGCTCAAAAAGTTATTCAAACCCCAAATTTTCAATGTCCTCAGATTGAAAATGTTTCCAGAATTCCACACAAAATAAATGCTGCTATTTGCATGACTGCTGGCCCATCAACTTTGTTTCTATTGCATAATTCTCCAAGGATGTGTGTGCACATACTACAGTTGGCATACATCAAATTGGATAGTTTCATATTGTATGGCTATTGGGGAAAAAAATGACAGATTCTATGAAAATTCTACCCTGATTTTAGTTACTGTGGTCAGATGACATGATTTTGTCTTTGGTAAACTTCAAGCAATAAAGAAAGATGCATTGTAGCCAGGAGCAGTGGCCCAAGCCTGTAATCGCAGTACTTGAGAAGCTAAGACAGGAGGATCGCAGGTTTTAATCAAGTGTGCTAAAAAGTATTGTGATCCTGTTTCAAAATAACAAAATAGAGATAGGCTGTAGCTCAGAGGTAGAATGTCCCTGGGTTCAATCCTCAGTATCACTAAAAAAAAAAAAGACACATTGTGAACATATTTACATAGTCCTGACTCTGCTATTTAATACCTGATCAATATAAAACAATTTATAGTCAACAGTTGGCAATTTTGTGCATTTCAAAATCAGCATCAGAAAACTAGCCTAATGGTTTTCCTTCACAATCAATTATTCTAACAATCTAATAAGATAATTTTTATTTTCAAGTACTTTTATTTCTCCATATTAATTGTATAGAGGAGTATATAGATAACAGCTTGCTTGTTTTATTTTTATTTTAAATTTAACTTCATGCTTTGATGTTAAGCAATTCTATTAATGTATTATCTGTAAAACCATGAATCTTTTAGAATTTCCTCTTCCTCACAGGCAAAATAAGAATAGTAATAATTACATTTAAGGTTTGTTAGAATCATTAAACAAGATTTTATATGTATATGTGTGTTTAGGTATACGTATATATGTGAGTATGTGACCTTAAAAATAGAAGTATAATTATTATTGTTGATTTTTATTATATGTATGATAGTGTAAACACTCAAGGTAGCAATGTGTTCAAAGAGAATATAAATTTTTTAATGGTTCAGGGAATAAAATATTTCCTGTTTTTGGAAAGACTATATTATTCAGAAGACTTGTGACTATAAAGATCACATTTGAGACCCATCCAAAATAGCTTAAAAACCTGGAAAGTAGTGTCACCTACATTGCAAATAACTGGATCAGAAATTCCATACTAATTTCTAATTTCTACTCACCATAAAAAATAGCTCCTCTCCTGTGAGGCAAGTGTGGCAACAGTCAGACCTGGCCTCACCTATGAAAATACTGCACAGTTTCAGGTTTTCTTTCTATTTCCTTTTCTTGTGAACGCACTGGCCTGCCAGTTAGTAAGAAAGTTAAAGTATGAGAAACCACAAAAATGTCTCAAATCCCTCCATATGAAGCTCTAGAGATTTGCTCAGAGATGAAGATAACCACAGAATGAGGACAACATTATGAAGTTTTCCAAGCCAAAACTTGTCCACAGAAAGGGTTGATTGTGAAGGTATTTTAATGTTCCCTCTCAAGTTTCCTGTGTGAAGGAAAAGAAACTATAATCTAGCCTGTGGCTTTGGAAAGCCCAAGCGTTTCCTTGCATTGTAATAAACTTCAAGAAGCATTTCTGAACTAGAGATGTCTGTAATTGCAAAGTGCGGTCTATGACTTTAAATGTAAGGTGTATCCCATGTTATATGAATTTGCTCATCACTCCTCCTCTTAAAATGGAGGAGAAGGGTTTAAAGTGTGAGCATGGTACCTGTCCCCCAGAAGGAACTGAGGCAACTGTACAATTGCCTCATAGAAGCTTCTTACTAGCACTTCAGAATGCACTGTTGTGGGAATAGCATTTGGAAATCCCTGAAAGTGTTTCAGAGTCACACGACCAAGGGCCCCTGGGGACTCTTGCTGGGTCCACTGCGATCTGCACTTTATCTCAATGAACAATTTCTGACCTTGAGCAAGCTGCTTAACCTCCCTGCAATTCAGCTTTCTCAATTGTATAACAGGCCCCGTAATCTTTGTAACCTAACTCCCCAAACAGGATGCTGTAAAGACAGAATGAAGCAATGTTTCCAAGATGCTGGGAGGTCTGGGGTGAAAAATGTGCTGACATGGGACACAAAGCTCTTGATTGACCTCGCATATAGGTGAGCATGGACACTAGTCTTGTGATTTGGATCCAGTGTTGACAGTATCAAAACATCAGTCTACTCCAGCTCTGAAAGATGGTGTTCACACTGGAAAACCAGTTTGAGTGTGCAAGGTCACTACAACTCACACTCTCAGCCTTTGCTGTTCACTCCCAGTCTGTCTTATCTTGAGGGATGTAGACTATTCTTTCCACCCCTGTATCCCTCTGCCATATCTTGTCACTTGCTTTTAAAATGCCAAATGCCTTTCCTCTTCATTCTTTACTTTGCCACCATTTTATTATCGTTGTTCCCTGATAGTAAAGAAAGGATTAACTACTGCTAAGTATATTTAGCTTTAATGCCACTTAAAAACGTAAACTCAAAAGTGAAAATGAGGGATATCAAGAGATTAAAATGTACTAAAGATCAGTGCTTTTTAACCCACATTATATTTGTTTGATCCTTGGAAGAAATTTGATGACAATCACTAGATCAAGTTAGGAAGTTACCTTAATGCTAATGCCTGTTTATAGGCTTTTAGGATAAAGGAATATTTGTTGGCTTCCTGTTTTAGTAACATCCTGAGACAGACCTATTTGAAATCTCCCCTTTAATCAAAAGTAATCATAGTGCCTAATTCTCTTTCCTTCACTCACACCTCTGCCTCCTCTTGCCTGCTCGTGCCCCAACATAAGAATACAGACATGCCCATGGAAATAGTTATTAGCCAGGGACACATCATTAAAGTTGAGCAGATAAAGGTCCATTTTCAGATGTAACTGTCATGAGGTATCATTGTTGTCGGGCATGGTGGTACAGGCCTGTAATCCCAGTACTCGGGAGGCTGAGCTAGGAGTGTCACAGGTGTGAGGACAGCCTCAGCAACCTAGTGAGGCTCTCAGCAACATAGCAAGACCCTATTTCAAAACAAAAACACAAGAAGGGCTGGGTTGTAGCTCTAAGGTAGAATTCCCTGGGGTAGAATGCCCTGGGTTCAATCCCCAGTACCCCCTCCCACACACACAAGGAAGTATCATTGTTGGTAGGGTCTCCTTTACTAGTTTTCTCAGTGTCTCTAAATTTCACAGGCTACTCATTCCCTTGGGTAAGAAATTGAAGATTTTCAAGATGCAAATATTTATAAATGAGAAAATACTAGTATCTCAGAGAGCCAGGGAATAAATAATGATACAGGTCAGTTTTGATGATGGGGAGCAGGAGAGATGTGTCTGTAGAATGGGATGCTACTATATGAGGGATGATCGGAGTGTGTGTGTGTGTGTGTGTGTGTGTGTGTGTGTGTGTGTGTGAAGGTAAAGAGAGCTTTTGGGAAATAGATTAATAAAAAGAAAAGAGTACACATGCAGAAATGGTGAGGAAACCCGAAGACAATCAGAGAGTTCCACAGTCATGGTAACAGGGCTCCGTGTTATGTCACATGTGAAAGTCAAGGGAGTTCAAATATTTTATGAGGTAAAGAGATGACCTGAAAGGATTCTAGTAACTTCATTCAAATGTCTGGAGGGGTCCCTATTGTTGGAATGCTCAATTTGAGACTGCATGGCAATTGATGTAAATGCTGTGGAAGAAATTAAAGCAGCACTGACGAGTTGGGCTAAAAACATAGGGCTAGTCTTTTAGATTATGATTCTCTGCCTTCACAACCTTTGGATGGATGGCTTATCCTATGAGTACTTACATTGGAAGGTAAATTGGAGATGGCATTATTGTATACCTATCAAGAGCTTTGTATTCTGTGTATTACTTTGTTTAGATGTCTGAATGATTCTCTGAGGTTCTTATCTTCACTTATCATATGAAGAAACTGAACCTTGAATACATTGGATAAAGTGACCAGGACATGTACTTGGCTGGCAGATGTGAAGTCCTTCTGGCCTCAAAGTCCACAGTCTACTCACTAAATCATAGCTCATCCAAAGGAACAGAACTCCAAAAATTTTAAGCACTGTCTATACCAAGCATCCCTGTAGGGGATGAAGCTAAGAGAGGAAGACAGTGAACATACGGAGCAATTCTTTGGGAGACCTTGTCCTCTGGTAGTCTGCAACTCTTCTGATATAGAATCTTCATAGCCAAATGCTTCTTCCAGCCACTGCATCAAAAATCAAAAGTGTGACTGGATATCCTTCAACCTGGGTCAACATTCTTCAACCAGGTACCAATGAACCAAGAAAAGGAGATCGAAGTATTCTGCAACACATTAGGATGTAAAGATTAGATTGAGGACCTTACAGGATATAAATGTTTCCTCACTGGTGATAGCCCTACTCCTATTAAAAATCGGCATGTTAGTTCCCAACACATTTAACTCCAACTGTTGGAGAATTAATATAATGAATACGTTTATTTAAGATGACCTCATACATGAATGTTTATGCATAGTTTTGTGCAATATACAATATGTAACACTAGAAGCCCTCATCAGAGACAAACATGCTTGAAATTAGTCTCCTGAGCAATATTATCACTGTTTATCAATTGGGATCAGTTGCATTGTTATTATCAATAACAATACATTCAATTAGATAGTAAGGACTTGAGGAAATCGAAAATAAGAAAGATAGCCGGGCGTGATGGCGCACGCTTATAATCCCAGTACTTGGGAGGCTGAGACCTGAGGATCTGGGTTCGTGGCCAGCCTCAGCCACTTAGTGAGGCCTCCGCAACTTTGTGAGACCCAGTTTCAAAATAAAGGATAAAAAAATAGGGCTGGGGGTGTAGCTCAGAGGTAGAACGCCCCTGGGTTCAATCCCCGGTACCGCCAAAAAAAAAAAAAAAAAGAAAATAAGAAAGGTACTTCTCTTCAATCTTTCATTTAAACAGCAAATATTTATCAGGTGTCTATCAGGAGTTAAGCTTTATACTGGGAGTTAATTATATAGCAGGGAGTAACACAGACAAAATTATCTCTGCTTACACAGTTTACATGGGAAGAACAATAATACAATTCAAATAAGTATATAATTTATGAGATGGTAAGTGCTAAAGAAAATAAAGTTAAAGATGAGAGACACAAAAGTGTTTAATACATAATTTGAAAATAATCCTAGGAGATCACACAAGCCTAGGAATAGCTGTGTCCTAGCTGCCATTGTTAAAGCCTCATGATACAATAGGCATCAGGCCATCACAGTTTCGGAAGAGCATTGCCCTAACATTAGCTCTAACTCAAGGTCACTCCAGACCTGCCACAACAAAGTTCAAAGCAAAAGACTTGAAAGAACGTAACTGGTCCCAAGTAACTTGACTTTATGCCAGAACAAAATCCAACATGATTTAAAGGAACAGATCCAAATCCAGCAAACAGCCATGAAAAATTCACATTCCCTGCCATGCAATCAAGAATAATCAGCTTTGCAAAGGAGGAAAATTGATCCAAAAACAGAAGAAAAAAAATGCATGTAACAATAGAAACAGACATCAAAAGGTCAGATATGACAGAATTAGGAGACAAAGACATTGAAATGGCCAATATAAATATATTCAACATATTTAAGAAAATAGATGAATATATAAGCAACACGAGGGAAGAAATGGAAGATATTTTTAAAAGGCTAAAAATAGAAATCCTAGAGATGAAGTACTTGATATATAAAAAAACAAATAAAAGTACACTAGATAGAATTGAAAACAGGCCGGGCGTGGTGGCGCACGCTTGTAATCCCAGTACTTCGGGAGGCGGAGACCGGAGGATCCGGGTTCGCGGCCAGTCTCAGCACTCTCTCTCCCTGTCTCTCTGTCTCTCTCTCTCCTTAGTGAGACCCTCTGCAACTTTGTGAGACCCGGTTTCAAAAATAAAGTATAAAAAATAGGGCCGGGGGCGTAACGTGGAGGTAGAACGCCCCTACGTTCAACCCCTGGTACCGCAAAAATAAAAAAAAAAGAATTGAAAACAGGTTAGACACAGTAAAAGAAAAGATCAGTGAACTTAAACATATAAAAATATAATGAAATACAGAAATAAAAAAGAAAAAAATTAAGATCAGAGTATCAATGGCCTGAGGGAATATCAAAGTCTAACATTTGTATAATGATGTCCCAGAAGAGGGAAGAAAAAAAAATGTACTAGAAGTATAATGGGAGAACATTTTCCAAATTTGATGAAATCCATAAAACTCACTATTATGGGTTGAATAAGGTGCCACCCTTCCCCCAACACACACACCAAATTCATGTCCATCCAGAACGATCGAGACCTTACTTAGAAATAGGGTCTTTGCAGATGTAATCACGTTAAGATTAGGTCACACTGGATTTGATTATCTTTGATTACCAAAGATGTGTGTCCTTATAAAAATAGAGAAATTTGGATGCAGACAGAAATAAGGTGGCAACATGAAGACCTTGGCAGAATTTGAAGTAATATATCTACAAGCCAAGGAGTAAAAAGATTGCTGATACCTACCAGAATCTAGAAGAGACAAGAAAGGAGTCTTCCTTAAACCCTTCAGAGGGAGCATGGCCCTTCTGACACCCTGATTTCAGACTTCTTGGCTCTATAACTGTGAGAGAATAAATATCTGTTGTCTTGAGCCAACCAAATTGTGACAATTTGCTACAGTGGCTCCAGGAAACTAATGACTCACAGACCCTGCAAGAAACTGAAGGAACCCCAAGAAAAGTAAACAATGAAATATCACGCCGAGAACTGTCATAACTATTTAAAAATAAAATTATGGGTCTATGACAAAGGGACACAGGATCCGATCTAAAAGAGCTCCAAGAGGTCAGAACTGGAATGATTTGAACAACAATGACATGAGCAGTACAGTTTTACATTATAACCCAAAATGTGGAAGGGAATTGGGGGAGGGAGGTAGAGAAGGGAAAGAGGACTGATGAAGGAAACAGTTCAAATTATGCCATGTCCGTATATAAAGGTATCACTGCCTACCTCACTAACATGTACGGGGGGGGGGGGAGATGCAGAGGGATATACACCAAGTATGTTTGTATCACTTTGGACCTCACTATGAAGAAAAATTACATTGCACCAATAAAAGTATATTAAAATCCATGTCTATATTGACTTTAATAAACAATTTAATGAATAAATAAATATGTGGGGCATAACGTGGGCATGACGTACAAATCTTCTATACAGAAGAAGTTTTAATAATTTGCATAGATACCACCCCCTACAAGTACTAAGTATCCACCACTTAAAACTAAGCAAACAAATACTTCAGCCAGGTGATCAAGGTTAACATCATTAGGGATAAACCATGTTCATGGCATACACCCTTGATAAGATGTAATGACAATGGCACATCACCTCAGTTATCTTCCTCCCAAAAAACCATAACCCCAGTCTAATGAACACATCATACACACAGAAATTAAGGGAAAGTCTACAAATTATCCTAAGCAGTAATACTTAAGGTAATTAAAAACAAGGAAAGCTTGTGAAATTGCTATACTCCAGAATAAACTAAGTAGATATGATGACTATATGTAACCTGGTGTTACGACTGGATGCTGGAACATGAAAAGGACATTAGGAAAAAATTTACTAAATATGAGCAAAGTATAAAGTTTAGTTAATGATTTTGAATCAATATTGGTTCATTAGTTTGATAAATGTATCATCATAATGTAAGGTGTTAACAAGAAAGGGAAACTGGTCACAGGATATATCAGAAGTCTCTGTACTATCTTTCAACTTTACTGTAAATATAAAATTATTTTAAGAAAAGGTTTTAAAAAGTATCTGGGGTAAAAAAAAGGACATTACATATAGAAGAATAAAGATAAGAATGACAGTAGACTGTCACTGGAAACTATGCAAGCCAGAAGACACTGTCCTCTTAATAATTTATCATTTTGTCATTATGTGAAATTCCTCTTATATCTGGTCTGATATTAAGATAGCCATTGCAGCTTTCTTTTGAATAATATTTATATGGTACATCTTTATCCTTTCACTTTAAATCTATGAATGTTTTTATATTTAAAGTGGCTATCTTTTAGACAACATATTCTTGGGTCTTTTATCCAATTTGACAGTCTTTGTCTTCTAATTGAAGTTTTAAAGATATTAAATTAACCCAGTCCCTGGGAGGCTGAGACAGGAGGGTCACAGATTCCAAGTCAGCTTAGCAACCTAGTGAGATGCTCAACAAATTAGCAAGACCCCAGTTTAAAGTAAAAAATAAAAAGGGCTGGGGTGTAACTTGAAGGTAGAACACCCCTAGTTTCAATCTCTAGTACCAAAAAAATTTAAGTTAAATTATAGATACGGTTTGGTATAAATGTATTGTCTTGCTATTTGTTTTCTATTATTCTAATTGCTTTTTATTGCTTTTTATTTCCTTTTCTGACTGATTTTAGATTATTTAAATATTCATTATTTCATTTGGCCTAGTAGTTATATTTCTTTGAGTATTATTGTTCTTATTGCTTTTAATTTGTTTTATTTTTAACATGGGTAATTATAGGGTTCAAAATATACCTCTTTTATTTTTCATATCCTACCTTCAAAATGCTTCACATTTAATATCAGAAACCCACACAGTAAAAACTTTTACCCCCTTATCGTTTATGTTAGGATTATACTTTTTATTTATACATACATATATATATATATATATATATATATATATATATTTGGTACTAGAGATTGAACCCAGAGGCATTCTACCTATAAGCTACACACCCAGCCCTATTTTATTTTTTATTTTAAAACAGGATCCTGCTAAGGTATTGATGGCCTCACTAAATTTGCTGAGGCTAACCTCGAACCTGCGATCCTCCTGTTTCAGTCTCCCAAGGACTTGAATTACAACCATGTGCCACCAAGCCCAGTTATACATATATTTTAAGTCCCACGATCCATTCTTATTTTTCCTTTAAACAGCAATAGTCTTTTAACATATTAAAAATGAGAAAAATATATCTTTATACCTACGCATATATTTACCACTTTTGATATTTTTAAGCCCTTTATGCATATCCAAATTTCTATGGGATGTCATTTTCTACTGCTTGCAGAACTATTCATAATGCAAATATGGTTCTGAGTTGTGCCAGATTTATGTTAAACAAACAAATATTTTATTTGTTTTTCAAATAATATAAAATTCCTTACTTAGTGAAGATATCTTCAAAGTTTTGCCCTCAGTTTTGAAGATATTTTTATTGTGTAAAGAATCCCAAAGCTCTGCCCAGTGGGAGAATATTCCTTCATCTTTCAGCGCCACCTTGAGTAAGCGTTTTGGATTGAACCTTGCCACACTGCCATCTGAAAACCACATCTGACCATTTTCCTCCTCCATCAACTAAACACAAGACTCCAAGGTGGTCATAGATATGAGCTGACAGAGTTGACATATTACATGTTACATATTACATCTTACAAAATTGACATATTACATGGTACTCTGGACCGCCTGCGTAGCTGGTTACCTGTGCCCTCCAACTATTCCTGCCCAGTCCCAGATAAACCCATACTCTGTTCAACGTGCCTAATTCTGTGAATCTCTGGTCTGATCAAATCCAGTTCATGATAAGCAGTTTTAGCCACGTTTCCACTTGATGTCCTACAGTTAGATTCTCCTTTTCTACCAGAGTCCTATTTCACATTATGGGCTGTTTTTTGAATTATGTATGATTCTCTGCTGCATATGGCATGGCCTTGTTCCAGAACCCTAGCTGTCTGTGTTATGATTTTCCCACTGAGATTTGTCATAAACTCTGCACAGCTTCTTTTTCCACCATAAATATTTCTAGTTCCATAGGATTTGCCAGGTCCTATGGCCTAAGAGGCAGCAGGGCTGCTTGCACCCCAGCTTGGACCTACTGCAAATCTCTTTCCTGCTCTGGGCCCTACTCAGAACTGGCAGCTTTTCATGTCACTCAGCATATGAATCAAAATCATACTGCTAAATGTAAAATACTCTGCTGTCAGAACCAGAAGAGGCCTGCCGGGGTTGTGCTTCCTTATTAGTAGTAGGAAATGTAAGATATAATGATTTATTCTTTACAATGAAAGGAGAATTTCACCATGCCTTCGACAACTTGACATCGTGCAAAACTTCATTGATGTGGCTGGTCCCTATGTGTATATGGAATATCTTCCACCCTGTCGTGTTCACGTGTGTTTGTTTCTTACTGAGACTCCAGTGTCAGCAGGCTGGGAAAGGAATTGGGAGTAGGTCTTGGAGAAAAGAGTGCTAGACCTTAATAAGGAGGAAGCAAGCCACTACTGCAAGGACTAGAAGGTTATTGGGGTTTCAGGGTTTTCAATGCATGGACCCAGATATCCCATTTGAAGCCTCAGGGTCCCACTCTTTTTCTACTAGGGTCCTACATCTTGTGCAGAAGTATTGGTGGGTCTGGGAATTCAGCTTTCTCTACTACTCTTATAATTAAATACTAGGACCATTTTTTATCTTTTCCACCTTCCAGCTTCCAAAGAGTCTTTTTAATGTGGCCATATAGGCCCTCTGACTTCTCACACTTTTGTCTTCAAATGGTGAGTAGTCACCTCTGTCTTATCATTGTCTTTCTCTGCTGCATAAATTGCACTGGGCAACAGTGGTCCAATCCCATCACCCTTTTGATTACCATTTTCCCTGAATGGCTCAAATGCCTGAGATATTGAGTCCACCAGTGCATTTCCTATTGCCACATCCCATCTCAGTTGACCACCAGTGAAAGCTTTGATAGTTGCAACACTACTTCATGTTGGGGCTCCCAGGACTCCACTTTTGACAAGCCATGAGGGTTCTCATACCAGTTACCCAGTGGGGATTCTGTCTCCCAAGCCTCATTCTAGAACTTTCTCCTTAGACCAGTCCTCAAACCAGCTCTCTTAGTTCAGGTTCCCCAGGAAACAGACTTTCAGAGATTGAGATTTGGATGCAGGATATGTGAACTCTTGAGAAAAACACTGGTGAAGGAAAAAGGATTGGACCGATGGAGAAGCTGAACGGTCACAGAATCACAAAAGTGTTCTGAAGCTGGGGTCTCATCAACAATCACAAGGAGTGTTCTGAAGCTTGAGTGGCCCTTCATAGGTCTCCAAAAATGAGGCAAAGGGGAAAGGTCTTTGCATCACCCCAAAGATCTGTCATCAAATATGGGCTGCTTCCAAACATGAAGTATGACCTTGGATAAGACAGCTCCTTTCCACAGAGGGTACCCAACAGGCATTCTGGAACCTTAAAATGGTGAATGGATAAAAAAAAAGTGGTATATATACACACAATGGCATTTTACTCAGCCATAAAGAAGAACAAAAGTCTGCCATTTGTAGGAAAATGGATGGTACTAGAGAATACTATGATAAATGAGACCAGCCAGTCTCAGAAAGTCAAGGGTCATATGTTTCCTCTCATATGTGAAAGCTGGAGGAAAAATAGG
Source organism: Glis glis (assembly GCA_004027185.1). NCBI lineage: Eukaryota > Metazoa > Chordata > Mammalia > Rodentia > Gliridae > Glis > Glis glis. Next base: position 29,674 of record PVJS01007039.1, read on the forward strand.
AAACAAAAGGGACTTCAGGTAAATGAGGAGAGAGACCAGTAGAATAGTGGAAAGGGAATGGGGGAGTGAGGAGGAGGGGAGAGGAGACTTGAAGGAAACAGGTCAAATAATGCTATGTCCATACATAAAGCATCGCCTCCATCTATCTCCAAGAGCACATTATTTTTTCTTCTCTTTCTGCCCATGTCCTTCTTGACCAATGAGAGACTATTCATAGTAAGTTAGAAAGAAAGAAACTCTAAGACCAATCCTGAATCTTCTTCCATCCTTTCTCCACCTATGTGTGGTAGACAAAATAATGGCCTCTGCTATAGTTTGGATTTTAAATGTCCCTCCCAAACCCATGTGTTAAAGGGTTGGTCTCCAGGGTGGATCTATTGGGGGGTGGTGGGAGATTTAAGAATTGGAGCCTAGTGGGAAGTCTTACATCATTAGGGGCATGCCCTCAAAGGAAATTGTGGGACTCCAGCTTCCCCCTTCTTTCTCTCTTTCTTTCTCTTTTTCTCTTGCTTTCTGGTCAAGGGATGACCATTTTTGCTCTATCAAGTACTCCTGTCATGATATGCTGTATCACCATAGGCCCTTTCAAAAACAAAGAGATCATCTGATCATGAACTGAAACTTCCAGAATTATGAGTCCAAATAAACCTTTTCTCTTTATAAGTGAATTATCTCAGGTATTTTGTTATAGTGACAGAAAGCTGACTAATACAGCTTCCAGAGATACCTATGTTCTAAATACTGGAGCCTGTGAGTATTCTATGCCACATGCAAGGGGAATTTAAGGTTGCAGATGGAATTAAGGTTGCTCATCAGCTGATCTTAAAATAGATTACTCAGGATTATCTAAATGTGGATGGAGAAGGCAAATGAGTCACAGAGAAGGAGAAATAAAGATGGAAGCAGAGAATGGAGTGAAACAACTGCTGGCTTAGAAGATGGAAGGGAGCCATGAGACATGGAATGAAGGAAGTCTCTAGAAGCTGGAAAAGGGAAGGAAGTGAATTCTCTCCTAGAGCCTCCAAAACATAGCCCTGCCCATACCTTGATTTTACCCCAGTGAGACCCATTTCAGACTTCTGATCTCCAGAACTAGAAGACAACAAATTTGTATTGTTTTAAGCCACCAAGTTTGTGGTAATTTATCACAGAGCAGTAATACACTCTGTCTCCAGTTCTTTTTCTTTTCAGCAACCTCCTCCGGTGTGTTGACTCATGCAAAGTGCCTCTGGTGGGCCCTCCCCACCAGCCTGCCTGATCTCTAAGGGAAATAGGTTCCCATCCTGGGACATTTCTATTTCCTTACCAATCCACACCTCTATTACTATCAGACAAGGGGATGGAGGCATGGCATGGAAGATACATCTATCAAAGTACTCTAGGTATAATTCCAACGATTTGAAACAAATCTTTGGAGATAAAGTTTGGGGAGTTGGAGAAACTGTACAATTGTGTGAATTTTTTTGGCATGATATATGTGGTAATAGGAATTTGAAGTAAAAAGACAGTCTAATAAATGAATGTATATAGGATCAGAAATTCATTTCGTAAGGGCTATTCTAGCCTATGAATCTGTGATTTTTTTTACATTTGTTTTGCCAATACCAGGGAGGTTTATTCCAAACCAAAAATTGTAGTTGGCTTATAAGTCACTGGGTGAAGTCAAATTTCCTGTCTATCAGAAAATGGCTGTGAAAATGCCTGGTGACTAGACAGCAATGAATTAAAAAGAAACCATTATTTTCAATATAATTTTAAAATATTCACTTTTTCTTTAAGTATAAATAGGGATTCAAAATAGAAGAAATGTATTTGGAAAACAGCTTTTATATTTGCTGAATCTCTTCATTAGTAAATTGTTTGAGATATTCAACCAAATCCAGAAAACTATTTACATGCAGGAAGAATAGATAAAATCAGTAAAACATTTTGAATTTTAAAAATCACCCTTTTGTTTCTATAAATATTCACTTATTCAATTTGATTTGCTTTTGTAAGTGTATTCTATGTGCAGTTTTTCCTAAATAAATCAATATAGGCTTTCATTAAGGCCTATGTTTGTAAATAACACAAATTTCAATGTAGTTTCCATTTTTTCCAACCCAGGTTTTTTAAATTTCAGCTATTAAATATTACCTTCATGCTTTTTTCTCATATCTGTACATTATTGTCATATTACTAATATTTTAAAAATCATTTTTCTTAAACATATTGAAAGAAACATATATCACACTGCCAGAAATGAAAAAAATATCACTTTCTGGAAGTAAAGAATAATGACAAATATAATTGTAATAATTTCCTGCTTCAATTTTGAGTTTGGTGACTGTTACCTTTTTATTAAAGTGGGTAATTAGCAGTGTTAGAGAATTGCAAAAGATTTACAACCCCAAAATAACACTTTTTTCCCTAATGCTAGTTAGGATTGAAAGTTAAAAGGAAATAAATTATTATGTGATTCAATGACTCAGTGTATCTTGTTATGATGTCTGGATGCTAAAGGAACATCAAGAATTTTGGAAATGTCATTTAAAACCATTTAATTTTGTTTTCTGAATGAATTGGTTCCTATCTTTGTGTCTATCAGTACTGTTGCCTTGCATAGACTTTTTCTCTATTTTAGAGAGAATGGTCTTTATCAAACACCTATCTTTTGCTATTTTGGAAGATTCATATCTTTATATTTAATTTCCAGTTCCTTGTTTATCATCTGATACAAGGCAATCCAACTCCGGTTCTTCCTCTTCTGACAAAACTCCTGGAATAAATTCAAACAATGGTAACTAGTTTCTGTTGACACCTGCTGCCCTCACTGTTTCATCCTATTCTGTTCCAGTCTTTTTAGGAAACTTTGGCTCATTCACATGGTCTGCAAGCATCATTCAGGCATTGTTAGCAGCATGAGCTTCACTAGGAAATACTCCTACTTGCTTAGTTCCTTGCCCATCTATGTGTAGCCCAGGGCCTGGCAGAATCACATCAGCCTAGCGTTTGCTAGAAATGCAGATTCTCAGTCTCCACCTCACTCCTACTAAATCAAAACCAGCATTTTAACAAGATCCCCAGGTGATTCTTATGCATGTCGAAGTTTGAGAAGTACGAGTCGGAATTTTCCCTCTCTTCTCCCTGGCTCCTCAACTACCCACCTCTCCTCTCCTCTTCACTGATGACTTCACTGGGCAGTCAGTCCTCATCCCTGGCTGCACACTGGAATCACATGGTAAGTGCCATTCACTCTTTAATTGTAATTGCTGATCACCATTCCTAGAGGGGTTTTTTGTGTTTGTATTTTTAATTAGTGGGGAGTAATGTCTGTGTATCAGTTTAATTGTCCCAGGTGATTTCAATGTGAGGCCAGTATTGAAAATCACTGGAACACTTTGGGTGAATTATTGGTTTGGACTCCTAGCCTTTGCCCTCTGGCTCCACAAAACCATTCTATTGGTGGTAGAATGTGTCCTTCCTAATAGAGTACATTAGGTCCAGGGGATCCTCACTCATCCTATATCAAGGGCAAGTAATTGATCAATTTCCCCCTCTAAACAATCTATGGGAAGAAATCCACGTGTTTAATGCAGCAGCAACATTATATATTTTTTACCACCATCATCGAAACCAATCGTATCTATCATTGTACCATTATAAATACGTTAACACTGAAATACAACTTTCAGTGTTAATAGGTTTATAATTTGTTTAGAACTGATAGTCCATTTTCTATTATAAAAATAATTTGGGGAACAGAAATGATATAGCTTTCATAAAAACTATAACTCAATCAAACATTACCACTCTGAATTATAAACATGACCATAGTGTGTTCAAACAATGTTAAGAGTGCTAAACCCTCTTTGGCAGCAAACATGAAAGTTCATTTTGGAAAGATTTGCCATATATAACCCATGTCCATAATTCCTAATATCCCATGTACCTCTGTCTTCCTTGGAAAACTTTACAAACATGTGCCTCCTAAGGCAGTCAGCTCATTATCAAGCGTGGTACTGGCTGCCCCTGTCTCCCTCGGCTCCATCCCCTAGAGTTGATTACTTAAGCCTCCAGCTAAATCACAACATCCAGTTGTACAGAACCTTGGGCTCGTGGTTTTCATCAATTCTACTTCATACTTTTTCTGATTCCTGACCCTTTGTTCCATGTATCCCCAGCCTAGATCCCTGAAATAATAACAATGACCAGTACCTGTGTGATGCTAAGAAAACACCAAATATCATCCCATTTTTCTCTTCACAACAACTCTATCCTGATTTCACTGATGAGGAACCCAAGGCATAGAAAGATTTGTGCAACTTTGTGTCGTAGTCAGTTATGCAACCAACAACCCAGATTTCAGTGGTGGACAGGGTAGGTTAAATGTCATCAGTGAGTCTGTGGTTTGGCCGTGGCTCTCCTTACAAGTCATCTTTATTCTGGGATCCAGGATGAAGGAGCAGGCCTCGTGTGCAACATCCCTTCTCATAGAGGGAAAACAACAATGAAAGCAATCACGCAGCAGATATTAAGTCTTCTATTTGGGTGGGATTATTTTTAATCATGTCTGCTCATATTCTACTCTCTGAGCAAGTCACATGGCCAACCTGATGTCATTGAGTGTAGGGGGGACTCCTCCCACAGGGAGGAGCCCTGAAGGGAGGACCCAGAGGAGAAGATAGTAACTTGAGGAAATAATGCAACCACAGTTGCCCAATGTCTCTCAGCCCCAAAGAGGCAGACCTGGGGTTCAGATCTGGCTCTGTTTGACTTTCAAGCTCTGTGCTTCCCTTTTACCTTCTTGTCTGTGCTGATTTCAAGTATTTAGTCCTTAGTTTGTCTCACAGCACAGTTCTTCCTTTTCCCTGATTTTGCTGTTCTCCCTGGATTTAACCTCTGGTTCCAGTGAATAATGTTCCTGACAAATACATCTTCAACTCAGCTGAACTGCAGGTTCCTGCCCTCTGATTAACTTGCTTCTCTTGCTGCCGGAGGCCAGGATAAGTTCGAGTCTGTTTCTTCAACTTTTACTCCACAGATCAAATAACAGTGCACCCATCCTCAATATGATAGAGACAGACAGTTTCCTTACTGCTGTAAGGAAATTCACAGGGACCGCATTTTAGCAGCATGGCCTTAAGCCCTGAAGAACTATATTTAAACTTGGACAAGAAATTTTTTAGGATGATTTCCTGCCAGAAGCAAATCCTTTCTTCTGGTGGTTAAATGTGCTCCACAGGAAGTCTTGTTTATTGCTGGTCTCAGGAAAGTGAGTTAGCGAGGTTCTGTCAACACACTCGGATCATCTCAGAGCGGGTTAGTTCCTCCAAAATCTGCCCACTCATGTCATCTTTCACCACTCATGAAGAGAGGCCACAGATTTAAAGCTTCCCATCTTGTTGCCAATGTGAGGTAACAACAGAATCTTTCATGCTTTATTTCCAAACAGAAAATATATTTTGCTACGACAAGGCTCAGATCCTACCATGTATCACCCATCGTTTAATTAGCCATAAATGTGGGTTACATTCTTCTCTTGTGAGCCCCAATTTGGATCCTTTTTTTTATATCAGCATTTGAGAAAACCACCTTATAATTTAAAAGTTGAGTTTATTTTTAAAGAATGTTGTTGGAAAAGAAAATAAATCTGTAGGCTAAAACTGTCTCAGTTACCATCTCTTTGCAGAGTATGACTGTATTACCATTTAAGGAACTGTATCTACTTCCTCTCATATACGCATCCAACTAGTCTTTGAGTGGTCCTCTCTGTAGTTAGGAATATAGTACATCTTATGCCTATTAGAGACAATGAAACTAAGACAGAATTGCATAAACGAAAGCATAATTTATAGATTTTCAAACTCAAAACAGGGATTCCTTCCAGAAGAGGAGTTATTTCCATGCTAACTTACCTCTCAGTAAGTTCGTGTTCATATATTAGGTTTCAATATTTCAGAAATTACCATCTCAATATATTTTTTTCACTGAATGGTTGGTATATATGAAATCATGAGGGGGAATAAAAAATCCTATTTAATGTCTTTCAATGTTCATTTTTTGCCTCTTAAATCTTAAAAAACTGCATATCAGATATCTCAACACCAGAATAAAATTTTTGTTTAGAATGCAAGAATCCTAATTAGGTGTTCTCTGTATGTGTCTTCTATGAATTTTCATTATGTGTTTTTGTGAAAATAAAATACAGGAAGTGAAAATTAGCAAATGTGGTTCCGGCCAAAGAATGATTCTCCTTCTTCAATTTCCTCCAATTTAAGAATGTAATAATTCATTCTTACCTAGCACTTAACAAAAAGCAGTGCCTATTTAGACTTGGCAATCCTGGCTGTATTACTGCTGTAGCTTTATAATTTTCTGTACAAGTAGCAATCACTGCTGTAGTTTTGATTAAATGATTACCCATAGGCCTGCTCTTGAATGAAATGACAAATGTTCTCTGGAAATATTCAAGTAGACTGGTAAACATGGAAACTTTCTAGGCTGTGAGTAGGCTCCAAATGGCATTATGCATTACTAATAGTAATGATCTATGACTCAAACATAATAATCTACTTCCTATAGAGGGAGAATCTAGCTTCATTGACTAAAATATGAAGGGGGAAAAGTTTTTAAAAACAAATTCTTAGTAGAAGAGTTTGGAAAATTCCAACACTTTCTTGAATACTTGTGGTAAGTATGGTGGGTGTGTGTAGGCTAATACATATACCTGTGCCAGGAGGAACATCTTGGAAAGAGACTTAAAAGGCCAAGGAATTAATCATCAAGAACACAAATAACAATAAATTGTGGCAAGGAGTGAGGGGGGAGAAGGAGCTCTTATCCACTATTGATGGGAATATAAATTAGTGTAGTCTCTATGGAAATTGGTATGGAGACTGAAAATCTAAAAATAGAACTACCATAGCTATATCACTCCTTGGCATTTACCCAAAAGAATTAAAATCACCATACTTCAGTGTCACATGCATACCTGTATTTATTGCAGCCCAATTTACAATAGCCATGCTATGGAATCATTCACAGATAACTAAAGAAAATGTGGTGTATATACATAATAGAGTATTATTCAGTCATAAAGAATACCAAAATTAGGTCATTTGCAGGAGAATGAATGGAACTGAAGAGCATCATGTTAAGTCAATTAAGCCAGATTCAGAAAGACAAATAATGCATGTTTTCTCTACTATGTAGAAGCTAGAAGACAGAAAAATAAGGGGGTAGAGGTCATCATAAATGTAAAAGGAAGACTGTTAGTGTATAGGAAGGGGATCAGGGGAGAAGAGGAGGTCATGGGGAATGAATTTGGTCAAACTATGTTATTGGCATGTATGAATATACTACAATGAAACCCACCATTCTGTATAGTTAATAAGCACTCATTTTAAAAGGCCAAGGAATTCTTTTCTTCCTCTTTTTCAGTCTCCACCACCCATCATATTGGCTGTATGAACAAGAAATTGTTTTGTTTAAATAAGAGAAAAATAATTTTAAAAAAGAAAAAATGATATTCAGATAAGAATATCATTTAGATTAGATATTCCGATAAGAAAAACTTTACCATCTTGTGTTTAATTTCTATGATCTGATTGCTGAAACAACTGGATCTCTACCGAGTAAGGCTGAGCCTTGACGTATCGTCTTCCTTTTTGTTTCATCCTTGTATGACAAGGTCAGCACTCAAAGGCCCAATGCATGATGACTCTGTGGCCTGTTTCCAAATATACTGACAACTTAAAAATAAATATTTTTTTCTGGTACTGGGGATTGAACCCAGAGGCATTCTCCCTCTGAGCTACATGCCCCTACCTATTATTTATTTATTTATTTATTTATTTATTTATTTTTGTTTTGTGTGTGATGAAGTCAGGAAGATAATTAGGGGCCATGTCATGTGGGTCTTACAGGACATCAAAGGACATTTAGACTAGATATTTTCCCCTAAAGTACATTTAAGTCTCTGGAGGGTGTTTTACAAGGGATGTGATATTATTTGTTTGATGATCTTAAAATATCACCCTTTATATTCCAAGAAACTGGATTGAAGAACAGTGAGGATAGAAGGAAGGGTCCTAATTATGAAATTATTTTAGTTGTGCAGGTAAAGAGTTTTCTATACTCAACTTTCTTATTTGTAAAATGGAAATAATAGTAGATACACCACAGGGTAGTTTAAGAATTAATTGAGAAAAGGTGAATATGCAATTAATGAATAGGAGTTGTCATGGTCCTCATTTACATATAAGAAAATTTGTCTGTAAGAGGCTAAATGGCATGGTCAGGATTAGACAGCCAAAATCCATGACTGACCAAAGCTTGATTCCAAGTCATAGGATTCCAAAACTAGTTTAGGTCCACATTCATGTGATCAGAAAAGGACAACTAGATCCGGGAGTGATGGCTTATGCCTATAATCCAAATATTTGGGAGGCTGAGATAGGAGGATTGCAAGTTTGAAACAAGCTTCAGCAACTTAACGAGGCTTTTCACAACTTAGTGAGACCGTATTTCCAAATAAAAAATAAAATAGGGCTGGGGGTGTAGCTCAGAGGTAGAATCCCCAGCACCAAAAAAGAAAAAAAAAAAAAAAAACTTGAGCTTGTAGCTCAATTCAACCAATGCTTCTGGGCCATATAACAAATGTGCCAGGCGCTGTTAGAACTTGAGGTTACCAAGGCCTCTTCTAAAAGGCTCAAAGTCTAGGAAGAGTGATAAATATAAACATAAACAATTTTGAGTGGATATTAAATATACAGAAAGAAATATATGCCACCCACAGAGAAGACTTCACATAGGAAAGAGTATCTGAGCTAGGGTGAAAAAATAATGTTCTCCAGATAGACAGAAGGCAGCGAGAACAGCTCAGAAGTTATGGTATGAGAAGCAGCCTGTCACATGCGGCCAACTCTGTGATTTGAGATGACTGATTTAAACAGTATGTGCGGAAGTAAGAAGAGTTGTGGGTTGGGTACAGAGGGTCAGGGTGTGATAACTACCCGTAGAAATGAGAGTAGGGTTGAAAGTGGGAGCCACCACTTCTTTAGGTTGGTAGAGAGCAGGATACCTGGACTGCCAGGGAAGGTGGGGCAATGGTGATACTAATTAAATAGCAACACACGGAAGTTAAACATACGGCTTGATTCAGACTGCCTCCTTGTCTGAGCCTGACAGCTCTTCCATGAGTAGCAGAGCACAAGATAGATGCACATCTGTGGGGAGTTAGCTGGGTTAAGTGTCTTGGCCAAGGTCACCCAGATGCCAAATAAAAGAACCAGGAGGGCAGCCTGGTTGCTGCATTAGATCACTAACCCCTGGGCCAAGCTCCATCTGTCAGTAGATTACCTGTCTGTGTGGCCTGTGTTACAGTGAAGGCAGCTGAGAAAGAGCTAGAGGTGGAGCATAGCAGAAGAGTCGGATGACACAGACACCGAGGGCATAGAGGAACAATTAAAGGGAAGACGGGCAGAGAAACTCCCATCTGTCTGGATAATACCTGAATATAGGCTAATACTGGGGAACTGGGAGGAGAATGACATGGTATCTGGGGAAGAACAGGGACCCGTAGACTTTTGGAAGTAAGGAAAGGAGGGAAGGAGAAAAGGTGGGAAATAAATAAGAAAAGAAGAGGGAGAAGACTAGGAGAGGAAAGGCGATAAAGACAGAAGGAGATAGGAAAATAAGTTAGCAGTCTGTGGGGGAAATGAAGACCAGTGTATGCAGATGAGGATACCAGAGGAAAAGGGCTCTGTGCATGGGAAACCAGGAGTGTGAAGTCGAGCAGATACATTCAAAGAGTTGGTGATAATCCAGGGCAGTCAGAAAAGCAAGGCTGAGATGGTTTGGAGTCGAAGAAGGTTGAGGAATTTTCCTCTCTGTTGCTTCCATGCCTCTGTCCTTTCTTGGCATGACCACGTTTTCTGAGCCCTCACTAAACACACATAACCCGATAAAGGAATGTTCTCCCACTTCCAAGTGGGAAAGATAACCTAAAAATGTAGTTAATTGGCATCCTTAGGGTATTTCCGAGATAATATGACAACAGTAATAGAGAATATTTGAAATTGGGGTATCTCAGAAATTCCAGAATCCATAATAATAACAATGGTTTCTTGAGGAGTGCCAAACATTGTTCGAATTATTTGAATCCTCTCTGAAACCCTATGAAGTAGATTCTTATTAACTCCACTTCATAGATGAGGAATCTGTGGCACAGTGAGGTCAAGTTAATTCTTAAGGGCACGCAAGAACAAAAATGGTAAAGTTGGACCTGAGTTTTGTTGTTTCCAACGGCTACATGAAATTTCCCAAGGGTTTGATTATATTTCTTTTTTTCTCTTTGATGACAATGTTATCTCAAAGGACTTTGGAACAAAAAGCTTATGAGTTTCACAGTTTCTGATAATTTATTTTACTATTTAAAATATCTGTATGTTACAAACCACCAAATAATTTAAGCAAAGAGCATTGAGATCTTCATAGGAACCTGACTTGAATGGTCCTCACTCCCTCTATCAAAATGACAAAGAGCTTGCCAAACAAAGGTGAAAAGTCCCAAGCCAAACACTAAAGTAGGTAGTATTTCTTTCCGTGTTGCTTTATGAATTATTGGCAGCCAGACATATTTCTCAACCCTAGAAAACATAAATCTTTCCGAGGGAAACCAAATTTCTTTGGTTTGGCTGCCAAACTATGACTTCAGCTTTGAATCTCATCTCAGAAAACTGTAAACACCCTTTTCCTCCCCTGGGTTTAATTTTAAGCCTATCTTCCCTTCCTGGAGACCATCCTTCTTCCTTTTGACTGGCTGCTTCCCACCCTTATCTTATCCTGCTGCCAGCTCGTGTGTGTGGATCAGCTGAGTCGTGGGCTGCTCAGACCAATCCCAGCCTCTGCGTCCTTGCCTCCTGCCCATGCCCCTCTGTCCATCTTTCCTCGGCTTTTCACCTTTTCACTAACAGTTCTTGGCTTGCAATTCAAATTCCATTGAAGGCTGATGATCTTGCTCTGGAGGTATTTTTCCACGGACCTTCTGCTGTCTCCCTTATCACAGTGACCTTGGCTTGTATCTTTGAGCCTGAAGGACAAAACGAGTCAGAGGTTTGTTTTAAAGGGGGCCTTAACTCACTTTTCTAGTAGCCAAAAACTAATTGAATGTCAACCTGGGAGCAGTTAGGTCTGCCTAAATATTTAGACATATCTGAATCCATTTGTGCTTTAGGGTGAAGGGAATTAAGATGCCCGCTGGGGAATGGGCAAGGGATGGTGTTGACTCTCCAGAAATACAGATCAGCATGATATCTTCTGGGCGTTTATATGAAGGAGACAGTAGAGTGTTTGGCAATGAGCACTGGATTGGGAGACGGTAGATCAGGTACCAGTCCAAGTTGTAGCACAATAACCACCTGTGTGATGCTAGAAAGAAAGTCATACGATCATCCACTCAGGGCATCAATATTTCCATACTTAAAGTTCTTAACTAGGTAGATTCTAAATATGGATAAACCTTGGAATCCCTTGGAGCATTTTGGAGTTTTGAGAGAAAAATAGAAATTAGGACTTCAACCAGACACACTTAATTAGACTCCTCAAGAGTAGAGCCCTGAATGGATAATTGGGTGTTGCTACCACAGCTTAGTTTTGGGGGTCAGCATGAAGAGACTCTTTGACTTGCTAAAGTGTTATGTCCTTCAAGCTTCATTAGTATTTTGCATGCAAGGCCACTTGTAGAATAGAGATAACCCCTGCTCTCCGCTAGAATAATGCTTCAGAAGTGGCTCGTGCTGAATGGGACAGCAAAGAGTTGGAATAGCTGGACTTGTTGCTTTGAAATAGTTTACCAGCTGTGTAGATGCTCAGGGGTTCTAGTACAGTAAGCAACAGGGCAACAATTCCTCCTCTTGTATGATTTTTTCTGTCTTAATATAGTGAAATTACAATTACTTTCATGGCTCCTCCTAAAATTAGGCACATTAACTAACTGTGATCTGACTGATTCTGCTTATACCTTAAGGTACTTTTCACATCCCTCCCATAAAGATTATATTCTTTGCTCTTGGAAGCTTACTGGGATGTGAAATTATCAAGGGGGCAATCACCAAAAGATGCAGTTTATAAGAGCCAGGTGAGAACAAGCCTTTCAGGAATTGGGCAATTGTAGGTCTCATTTATTTTTTGTTATCAAGTGTCCTTTTTATGGCAAAAACACAATTTCTTTTGGAGGTAATTATCTCTGATTCTTGGATAATTGCACCGATTTAATTATTTGTCTCCTTTTTTCACTCGTTCCTATATCTATTCTATTTGCCAGTTGATTTTGCCATCCCTCCCGTAAAAATCAAAGTGTGCTTGCTTATCATTCAACTTTGACTTGACCACATGACTTGCTTTGACTAATGGGTATTAGATGTGATGCAAAAAAATGCTTCAAATATGTACTTTGCCATGGGAAGAGCCTTCCCCATGTTGTCACTGCCCTTCCATCTGGGACCCAAAATGAATGTGCATGAAACATACCTTTGCCACCTGACCACATCATGAAGCAGAGCCACACCACTGGGCCTAGCCTACATCAGCTAATCCCCAGCCTATTCTCAGATAGGAAATACATGAGTATAATTTTAAGACACTGAGTTTTGGTGTGGTTTGCTAGCACAAGTTATACTCATGTTAAAGAAGTGATGCATGTTTCAATAAAGATAATAAGCCAGTCACAGAAGGACAAATACCAAATGATCCCACTTACATGAGGTACGTAACATGGTCAAACTCATAAAAATGAAGAGTAGAATAATGGTTGCCAAGGGGTTGAAGGGAGAAGGAAATGAGTTGCTTTTCAGTGGGTATAAAATTTCAGTTATGCAAGATATGTTCTAGAGATCTTCTGTGAAATGTTGGGCCTATAGTTAACCACACAGATAGACTCCCACTTCGAGTGGTTTGACTTAATTATTTTTCGATTTTATGATGGTGCAAAAGTATTGTTAGAAACCATAGTTGAAATTTTGAATTTGGGTCTTTTCCCAGATTGGTGATGTGCAGTACAATATTCTTCGCATGATGCTGGGCAAGAGGACTCCCCAGTCAACCATGCCATCACAGGGGAAAACAACCGATACTCTTCAGTGCACTGGGCCACTAAAATGTGATGTCTCATAGGTTAGGAATATTAAATGCATTTTCAGCTTGTGATGGGTTTCATTAGGATGCAACCCAATTGTAACCCAATTGTAGGAACATTTGTATGGGACTGTGCAACTAAAAATTTAAGATGTACATCTCATACTATATGTTGTTACTATAAATAAATAACACCAATAGGGCAGAGAGTAGTCTGAATCTTCCAGTATATTTTAATTTTGCATATGAATGGCCCAGACACTGAGAGTGACCACTGATGATTCAGAAATTTCTAGGTGTCATCGTAGATATTACATAACTTTTTAGAATGCCAAATACATACCATAAAAAAAATGTGCAGGAACACAGGCCCTGACAGATGTTGAACACTTTTTTTCATCAGAACCATGAATCTTTGTTTCCATGAATCTTGCAAAAAAAATTGTTCAGGTCCTTTGAAATGAATATACAACAGAAAATAAATCTATCACAATCAAAAAGTGACTCAAAGGAAACACACTTCCAGAAGGGGAAAAAAATAAAAGCAGCCGCCAGACCCCACGCCACTCCCATAAATTGTTGCACAGCTGTTACAACCTCCAGCGACTATGTTTTGCCAAACCAAAGACCAAAGTATTCCTGGGATGGTATGTTGAGTTCCTCACCCAGACTTCTCTGTAGATCCTATGTATTCCAAAAGTGAGAAAAATTGGTTCCTCTCCAAGGATAAAGTTGGTGGAAAAAGGGACAATTTTAGGGCATGTGTCTGCTGGCAAAGCTCTAGGCAGAGCTAGAATCCCTGAGCATTCTTTCCCTTCTAGAGTATTCTCTGGGACTGTGCTGACAGCTTATCTTCAAAACACAAAGAGAGTGTCCAGGAAACACAAACGCAGTGCATTAAGAAGCCATCACTTCACCGAGAAAGTGGAAAATGTGGTAATGAAATGGAGGAATTTTGTTCAGAAGCCTTCAAGTTTGCTTTTATTCCACATACTATAAAAATATTTTAAGTTACATTTCCAAGCAGTCATTAGGACTCATCTTTTTGCTTTTTGTGAACAAACTATTTATGATATAGTGAGTTCCACTGAGTTCCACAATTTGAATGAGAATTTGTTGATGAATGCTCTTATTTTCTTGTAAAGCCTTCTATGATAAAAGAAATTTCTATGCCATTTACAGACAAGTGCAAAGGAATGGGTAGATTCTACAGTAACCTCTCAATTATGGAAATTCAGATTAGGTTACCTCATTAAACAAGTGTTTACTTAACCATATATTATGTACCAGGAACCATCCTAGACAATGGGGACCCATGGATGAATAAAATGAGAGCCTGCCTCAAGGATCTCATTCCCTAGTGAGGAGGAATTCCAGAGTTTAAACTTATAAATGGATTGTTTTCAATACTATAATGGAGATAGAAGACTCCCAGCTCATATGCCCAACTGCTCTCTTGGAAGTATGATATGATGGTTGTGAGTATGGTCTTGAGATTCACACTGATTTTGGTTTGCATCTAAGCTCCACCACTTACAGAGTGACTTGGCATGTTACACCATCTCTATGAGCTTCAGTTTCATGTACTTTAAAATGGGGACAAAATTGTAGCTACCTCGCAGGTTGTTATAAGAAATAATTGAGATCATGAAATCATACATGTACCTAGCACAGAGTTAACCTGAATATGGAGTAGCTTGGTTTATTGCTTGTTCCTACACTGGGATGTACACAGATGAGTAATTTGCTGTCACTGCCATTAATGATCATGCAACAGAATGTGAGAAGCGTCCCTCTCTGCAGGTAACTCAACTCATGGATTCCCTTGTTCCTTCTTTCAGGAATGCATTGAGTGCTCCTCCTTCGCCCACCATGTTCCTTGATTTAAATTGGAAATACTCATTTTCTTTTTTAAGGAATCTCATGAAAAAAAATTGATTCTAAGACATATACTCATAACATCCCTATAATCTGCTGGAATGAAGCAGAAGAGGGATAATAGGAATTCTTGAATCTTCTCTTTGGTTGAGAGGATTCATTCATCTATTTGTTTGTTTTCCTTAGTAGCAAGGTTTAGCATGCATACTATAAAGTACATAAATCTTAAACATATATCTCAATAAATTCTACTCATGTGCACACCTCTTAGCCATTACCCAGATTAAGTTTACCAACACCAAAGTCTCTCTTATGAACATTTCCAATTATTATTTTCTCACCAATGTAAAAAAAAATCTTTGAACTTCTATCACTATGTATTAGTTTGGGCTGCTTTAGGACTTTCTGTAAGTGAAGTAAAATATTCCATATTCTTGTCTCTGCTCTGTGATTAGATATTATGTCTATGATACTCATCCCTGTTGCATGTATTACTAATGCATTCTTTTTTTACTATTGCTAATATCCCATTATACAAATTAGCACAGTGCATCCATTTCATTGTTATTGAACATTTAGGTTGTTTCTCATTTATTACTGCTGGATAATAATTTGATGAACATTGTTGCATATGTCATTTACAGCATATATGTATAATTTTCCCATCACAGAGGAGGAGTTGCTGGGCCACTTGGTCATGTTTTGGCATACACTGCCAAATAGACTTTCTATGTGATTCAAGCCATTTACCTTCTCAACAGCAATGAGAGAGTTTCTGTTGCTCTGCTTTCTCATCTATACTTGATTTTGCCTTTGTTATGGTTGCTGTTGTTTAATTTTAGCCATTCTATTGGCCATGTAGTGCTAGCTCAATGTAGATTTAATTTGCATTATCCAGATGACCAATGATGCTGATCGCCCTTTCATACACTTACTACATTTCATGTAACAAAATGTTAGTTCAAGTTTCTTGTCAATTTGGCAAAATGCCAGTTTAATCTCTCTCTTTTTTTTAATTAAGTGTTCTGGGTTTTTTCCTACTAATTTGAAGTATTCTCTTATTGGCAGCTGTATTATCATCAACATTTTCTATTCTGTAACTCACATTTTCACTCTTGGTTGTATCCATAGCAGAAGTTCTTGCATGTAATGAAGAATATATCAATCTTGTCTACTATAGTTAGTGTTTTCTGTGTCTTATGTAAAAAAAAAAATTGCATACTGCAAGATCATGAAGATATTATCTTTTGAATATTTATTATATTATGTTTCACATTTGAGTCTTCTGTACACTAGGAAATGGTTTTGCGTCTAGTGTTAGGTATGAGGTAAAAGTTCTTCTAACAATCTTTGTGAATATTTGATTGATCCAGCATCGTTCACTAAAATGAGCATTCTCTCTTTGGCATGCATTGCATTGCAATGATGAGTCAGGTGACAGGTAACTAAACACGTGGTTCTCTCTCTGTTTTCTCCACTATGTTCTATTTGTTTATTTGTGTATCCTAACATGAATATCACAATGCTTTAATAACTTTGAATTTATAATAATTCTTGATATTTGTGAATATAACTATTCCACTTTATTCTCATCCTTCAAAAGTTGCTCAAAAATTAGTATATCAGTGTCCATGACTCCTTCCATAAGATTGTTTGCATACTACTTGAAATTTATTGAATATAAAATTAATATTCATTTTTTAGCCTTACAATCTATGAACATGTTATAGATAAGATTTATTTATTCTTCTCTAATTTCTCATTGTGATATTTTCTTTTAAAGGTATTATATAATATCCCCTATATACTTTTTCCTAAATAATTTATATTTTGCTGCTAGGGTAATTTTAAATTTTCACATTTCATTTTAAAGATTCTATTTTGTTATTAGTATATAGGGATACAATTGATCTTTATGTATTGACCTTGTATTCAATTACCTCAAAATTATTTATTAATTTGAGTGCTTTATATGTAAATTCTTTTGATAATTTTCTATGCACACATATTGTGTACAAATAGTAGCAATTGTATTGCCTTCTATAGTTCTTCTCCTTAAATCATCTTTTCTTATTGTACTGGATAGAACTTTCAATATAATATTAAATAAAAGAGATGTACATTTCAACAGGAAAATGTCATAATGTCCTCTGATCCTAAGCTTATGTTGGTATTCTTAAATAAACTGCTATAGTTTTTACAGGGAATTTACAGGCTAAATGCATGTATTGGGAAAAGATGAAGTCTGAAAATAAAAGATTCAGGCAGTCATATAAATAAGCTATAAAATAAACAGCAATTTGAAGTCTAAGTAGAAAAATATGAACTATTTAAGGGACTAAACAATAAAATTTAGTAAAGAAAAATAAACAAATTCTAGTGATTATTCTTCAATAATATTAATAAAATTGTAAACCTCTAGAAAGTGCAATAGAAAAATAGAGAGAAATAATAAATTACAAATACCAGACAAATAAAAAGAGATATCCTGCAAAGTATACATTAAAAATTGAATCCAGAGCTGGGTGTGGTGGCTGGCTCACACCTGTAATCCCAGTACTTGGGAAGCTGAGACAGGAGGATCACAGATTCGAGGCCAGTCTCAGCAACTTAGCAATGCCCTGTTTTAAAATAAAAAAGAAGAGTGGCAAGGGGTGTAGCTCAGAGGTTAAAATGTCCCTGAGTTTAATCCCTGGTCTACCCCCCCCACACACAAAAATGAAGCCAGGCACAATGGTGCATGCCTGTAATTCCAAAACTTGATAGGCTGAGACAGGAGGATTGCAGGTTCCAGGCCAACGCATGGTAATTCAGTGACAGCCTATTTCAAAATAAAAAATAAAATAGGACTGGGGATGTAGCTCAGATATAGAGCACCCTTGGCTCAATCCCCCACTACCACAAAAAATGATTATATAATTGTTAATTGTTATGCTAAAAATTTCAAAATATAGAAGAAATGGTGAAATTCCTTTTTAAAAATCAATTATTAAAATTAACAGATAGAAAAGAAAATTACATAGTGAATTGAATATAAATCTAAAACTTTCTCACAAAGAGTATTTTATGTCTCGATAGAGCCGCTGGTGAATTCTTACCAATATTTAAGAAAGAATTTACACCATTGAGCCGGGCGTGGTGGCGCACGCTTGTAATCCCAGTACTTTGGGAGGCGGAGACCAGAGGATCCAGGTTCGCGGCCAGCCTCAGTGCTCTCTCTCTCTGTGTCTGTCTACCTCTCTCTCTCTACCTAGTGAGGCCCTCCACAACTTCGTGAGACCTGGTTTCAAAATAAAGTATAAAAAATAGGGCCGGGGGTGTAGCATGGACATAGAAACCATCACTTTAATGCTGTTCCTTTGAAGGTAATGTGTCTTTTTTTCCCCTATAGATAATTTTGAGATTTTTGTTCTTTGTTTTGACTTTTAGCAGCTTTCCTGTGATGTTTCTAGGTGTGATGTTCTTTGATTTTTGTCCTGCTTTTCATTCAGATATTCTTGATTCAGTGGGACTTTCAACAATTTTGGATACTTGTAGGTTCTGATCTCTTTAAAGAATCTTCTCTCCCTTTCTGTTTCACTTCTCTTTCTAAACTCCAATTACCCAGAACTTCATTCTTTTCACTGTATCCCTTATACCTTCTATGGTTTACCTCTCTCTCTCTCTCTCTCTCTCTCTCTCTCTTTCCTCTTTCTCCTTCAATCTAGATATTTTCTACTAACCTATCTTCTATTATTAATAATATTTATATTATTGTAATCTGCTGATAAGTGTACTAATTATAGATATTTCTATTAATTCTTTTATAGTTTCTTAATTTGCTGTGAAATTATCCACCTTTTCCCCCATTTTTCTTGAATACATAATTATTATTTAAAATTTCATATCTTTTAGTTCCAACAGCTGGATCATTCATGAATCTGTCTCTATTTTCTTTTGATTTTTATAGATTTGGTTATTTTTCCTGGCATGCCTGGCAGTTTTTGAATGAATGCTAAATGATGCGTATAAAAATTTCTACTGGTGCTGGGTAATGTTATCTCTCTCTGCAGAGTATTTAGTTTTTAATCTGCCAGGCATATAGAATACAGGTATATCTCCTTTTTCCAGTAAAATCTAGTCTATTTCTGGTTTGCTATTCTGCCTAGGAAACTTTTGGAGTTTTTAACTAAAATCCTAGGGTGTCTATTAAGATTCTTAGCAAATCCTAAAGCTGTTATAATTTCTTTAGTTTTTCAATAGTTGCTCAATATTTATTTTCTCGGAATTTTGCCCTGCTCAAATATTGAATAGTAGTTACAAAACACTTCGAGAGAACATGGCCTATAGAATGTTAAGTCTCACTTGCCCATAGTTCCTTTTTCTCTCGAATCTTGGTCTCTTATGTTCTAGCTTTTATAAGTTGGTCCCCAGTATCTTCAAAAACAGAATGTTTTTTGCTTTGTTTTTGTTGGTTTTTTTATTATATCCTACTTTCAAAGTTCTTATAGAACACTTAGTCTGATACCAGCTACTCCATCCTAACTGGAAGCAGAATGGTCTTTAAAGTATTTTTTCATAGTATCTTACTTAGACAAAATATGAGGAAATCAGAGCAGCTGTAATAAGATCTATTTTCCAGATGAAGAGATAGAAGCTCAGAAGTACTAATGATTCCTCCAGCTGTCAGTAAGGTGTAATGTTAAGTCAGTCCCAGAATCCTTGTCACCAGCAATTAGCAACTGATGCTCTCTACCATACTACTGTTTATAAACTTTACATCATTGACAGACTGCTAAATAGTCTATTGGAGTAATGGTGATTATGAGTTTTTTCTGAAAAATTATCATAACAATCTAAATAGCAAAAGTAAAGCTTGGATAAAATATAACTATCATTACTAGTATCATTTCTTACTAAAGACTGGAATGGTTTTGTTTGGCACTTCCACAAAAATAAAAATTACTCTTTTAGCTCAAACCATAAGCTCTGTATCCAGTTTTCATTTCTTATTATTTATATTATTTCAACTATCCTTGTGCAATCTTATACCTTTTGAGAATATTAGCATTAGTGTTTGGAGACTCTGTAAGAGAATTTGTACATTAGGCATATATATGGAGACAATACTCCAAATATAATATTCAGCTCCTTTTCACCATTGATATCAGTGAGAAGAATATAAAAAATTAAAAATCTGGGTTTTAAAGCTCGAACTTTTTTTTTTTTTGTGGTACCGGGGACCGGGTCTCACGAAGTTGCGGAGGGCATCGCTAGGTAGAGAGAGAGAGAGAGGAAAGAGGAGAGAGAGAGAGATCGATCGATTGATTGATCAAGCGCGCGCGCATGCGCGCTGAGGTTGGCCCCCCGAACCCGGATCCTCCGGTCTCCGCCTCCCAAAGTACTGGGATTACAAGCGTGTGCCACCACGCCCGGCTTAAAGCTCGAACTTGAGAGATGCAGTAAATGAATTGTTACCACTACATTTTAGTTTTGTCAACATCTAGAAAGTATTTGTTCATGTTCTGTTGAGTATCTGAATGTAATTTTCAAAGTTAAGAAAGCATTAATTTATTTCTCTGACAAAGCAAAATAACAAATTATAATAGATTAGTTTGTGTTAATATTAATAGTTATAAGGGGCATTAAAAGTAATGACATTTCAGGTTTGAAATGCTAGTTTTAAGCTATGCGAGAACATATTGCTAATCATATCAATTAAATGAGTCATTTCAAATAATACAAAAATGTCTTTACTGGTATATCAATATTATGAAGACATTTTAAGATTCCATTTATCATGTCAAGTATTTATTTTTTCATTTTTTATTATTCTTTATTTTGAAACAGGGTCTCTTAAGTTGCGGAGGGCCTCACTAAGTAGCTGAGGCTGGCCATGAACCCGGATCGTCCATTGTCAGCCTCTCAAGTACTGGGATTACAAGCATGAGTCACCTTGCCCGGCTCATCTCAAGTGTTTATGAAAACAATTTGCACCTTGAAGCGCAAATCAAAACTACAGGGAAGTCCTTCTATACATCTCTGAGCTTAGGCCAATGGAAAAGTCTGACAATACCAAGTGTTAGTGAAGATGCGGAACAAGAAACTCCCAAGGAGA
This sequence comes from Glis glis, assembly GCA_004027185.1. Taxonomy (NCBI): domain Eukaryota; kingdom Metazoa; phylum Chordata; class Mammalia; order Rodentia; family Gliridae; genus Glis; species Glis glis. The sequence continues at coordinate 50,765 of PVJS01007039.1, forward strand.
GCTGGTGTGAGTGAAAATTGGTTCAGAATGGCTGTATTAATATGCATCTCCACTAATACAGTGCAAAGGTTCCCTTTCTCCAATCCTCACCAACACTTGTTATCTTTCAACCACTTCAGAAACGTCCTTACCCATACATATCTGTGACAAAACAATATTCTATGACCAAACAACTGCACTCCTGGGTACATACCTAGAGAAATACATTCACAAGCATATCAGGAAACATGTAAAAGAAAGTTCATAGCAGCAATGTTTGCAAAAGTCAAAAACAAATCTAATATCTATCAGGATCTCAGAATGTTAGGATGAATAGAAAATTTGTGGTTGTAGCCACATGCTGTGGTACATGCCCTGTAATCTGAGTATTTGGGAGGCTAAGATAAGAGGACCACAAGTTCAAGGCAGGAAGATCACAAGTTCAAGACCAGCCTTGGAAACTTAGCAAGACTTTGTTAGCACTTGGGAGACTGAGACAGGAAGATCACAAGTTGGCAACTTGGCAACTTAGTGAAATCCTTTTTTTCATTTTTTTATTTATTTCAAAATTAAAAAAGTAAAAAGGGCTGGGGCTGTAGTTCAGTGATAGAATGCCCCTGTGTTCAATCCCAGTACCACAGGGGAAAAAAAAAAAGAAGAAAGAAAGAAAAGTTGTGGTTGTTGATATGATGGAATTTTGTTCCACAGATAAATTAACTAACTAGGGGTATATGAGATCTAATTAAATCTTACATATTACTTATTAAAATATTTAAATTATGTAAATACATGTACATATATACATATAAAAAGTTTATATAAATTTTGATTAACTATATATATATATATATTTTAAACTAGTCAATAATTGACATTTTATTTAGGGCTATATATAAAAGCAATTAAAGCACAAAGACTATTAAGGAAGAAATTACTGTACATATTAGTGTTTCACTCCATGAGTAATGTGATTGAGAATGAACACCCAGTGTAGGGGTTGCTTCTGCAGTGTAGACAAGGTTCTATTTTTTCACTTAGGTGATGGTTAAAAGATTATTCACAGCCAGGCATGGTGGTGCAATGCTTGTAATCCCAGTACTTGGGAGGCTGAGACAGGAGGATCTCAGGTTCGAAACCAGCCTTAGCAACTTAGTGAGACCCTCCACAACTTAGTGAGACCCTGTTTCAAAATAAAAGAATAAAATAGGGCTGGGGGTGTAGCTCAGAGGTAGAATGCCCCTGCGTTCCACCCCCAGTACCACCACCAAAAAAAAGACTGTTCACTTTCTGAAGATTCATTATATTGCACATTTCTGTGCTATGAACCTTTTCTTCTCTTTGTTTTTTACTTCTCCACTTTAAAAGTTATGGAAATTTCCTTTCAGGAGCCAGCATACTTCAGTGTGGAAAAGAAGAATATCATTTCCCAGAGTGTGCTAAAAAAAAGTACATACCACCATCTGATTATATCCACAAATTTCTGAATTTCCTTCAACACCACAGAATCAAGATTAGGAGGCATACTGCTCATTCCCAGTCATTCTCTATTAATAGCAAAGTACGTACATTGGCAGCCTGTCACGAAGACTTTCATTGTGTGGCAATGTTTTTTGTTCCTGTACACAGGCCTAATGCCCTGTTAGTAACAATACCAATACTCTTCCCCATCTGTGTCACGCTTCAGAAAAACATCGGTGAGAGACTGAAAATTCCCTTAGTATGGATTTTGAATGATTAACAGAAAAAAAAAGCATCAAGCACTTCTCCTCAATGTAAAGTCCACATATTAACCAGGCTCCGATTCACACCTCACATACTAATATGTTCCACGATAGGCAATTATTGTGCGATAGGAAAGTTTTACCAATACTTACTATGCCTTCAGTTTGAACTCATCTGTTATTAAGATTGAAGCTAATTTTACTAGCTACATACAAAACTATGACTTATACCTATACATGTTTTTATTATAAAAAAAGTAATTTCTGAAAAACACCTCTGTAGTTTTAATATCCCCACGTTCTTTAGTAACAAAATCTAGCAATTTAATACCGTAAAATATTTCTGTAGGGACAAGAACCACCATTTTTTTTTAAATGCATAGTACTTGCATTCAAAGGTTTGGTGGCTTCATGCCACCCTTTAAGTTTTATAAAAGGCAATTTACTACATACTGGGGTGAAAATGATGGCTAGAGTTATTAAATAAAATGTTCCTTTGTTTATTTTTGAATTTCCCATTTTCACTGTATATCTTGCTGCTTCTCTCTTTTACCCTTGTCTTAGCATATAAGTACTCACATACTATATTCACTTGAAACTGGGTCACTAAAGATGATTAAGGTGGTGATGTATTTCTGTCAGTACTTTTATAGCTATATTTTTATAAACTACTGTTTTTCGTGATTGTTCCTTTTGTATGTGTGTGTGTGTGTGTGTGTGGTATTGAGGATTGAACCTAGAGGCATTATACCTCCGAGTTATATCCCCAGCCCATTTTTAATTTTTTATTCTGAAAAATTTAAAATGGCTGCATAAAATTCCATTGTGTACATATCATATCCCATAGTTTTGTAATCCATTCATCTGTCGATGGACACCTTGGCTGGTTCCTAAGTTTGGCAATTGTGAATTGTACAGCTATAAATATAGATACACATGCATTAGTCTGGTAGTTTGGTTTCAGTTCTTTTGGGTAGATGCCTAGAAGTGGTATCACTGGGTCATGTGGTAGGTTCATTCCCATTCTTCTGAGGATCCTCCACACTGTTTTCCTAAGTAATTTGCAATCTCACCAACAGTGTATTAGAGTTCCTACTTCCCAACATCCTCGCCAGCATTTGTTGTTGTTTGTGTTTTTAATGATTGCCATTCTATTTGGGGTTAGGTGAAATCTCAGGGTAGTTTTGAATTGCATCTATCTGATTGCTAATGATGTTGAACATTTTTTCATACATTTATTGGCCATTTGTATTTCTTCTTCTGTGAAGTGTCTATTTAGTTCACTTGCCCATTTTTTGATTGGATTATTTGTATTTTTAATGGTGATTTTTTTAAGTTCTCTGTATATTCTAGATATGAGTCCTCTATCAGAGGAGTAACTGGCAAAAATCTTCTCCCATTCTGTTGGCTCTATAGTCAAGTTCTTGATTGTTTCCTTTGCTGGACAAAAGCTCTTCAATTTAATGCAATCCCACGTATTGATCCTCATTTTAAATTCCCTGTGCCTTTGGGGTCTTGTTAAGGAAGTCTTTACCTGTGCCTATGTGTTGAAGTGTTGGACTTATGCCTTCCTCAAGTAGCTGCAACGTCCCTGGTCTGATTTCTAGGTCTTTGATCCATCTTGAATTGATTCTTGTACAAGGTGAGAAAGTGGGGTTTATTTCTATCTTTCTGTATATGGTTAGCCATTTTTGTCAGCACCATTTTTTGAAGAGGCTATCTTTTTTCTAGTGGATGTTTTTAGCCCTTTTGTCAAAAATCAATTGGCTGAAAGTATGTGGATTTCAGAGTCTTCTATTCTGATCCATTGGTCTATGTGTCTGCTTTTGTGCCAATTCCATGCTATTTTTATTACAATGGCTTTGTAGTATAGTTTGAAGTCAGGTATTGTGATGCCTCCTGCATGGTTCTTGTTGCTGAGAGTTACTTTGGCTATTCTGGGTTTTTTGTTGTTCCAAATGAATTTAAGGACAGATTTTTCTATGTCAGTGAAGAATGACTTTGGTAATTGAATGGGTATTGCATTGAATCTGTACATCACTTTTTGGAAGAATGGCCGCTTTGATGATATTTATTCTGCCTACCCAAGAGCATGGGATATCTTTCCATCTTCTAAGATCTTCTTCAATTTCTTTTTTTCAATGTTTTATAGTTTTCATTGTAGAGGTCTTTTACCTCCTTGGTTAGGTTTATTCCCAAGTATTTTATTGTTTTGGGGGATATTGTGAGTGTAAACATCTTCTGAATTTCTTTTTCAGTGGATTTCTGGTTGGCATACAGAAAAGCTTCTGATTTTTTAAGATTGATTTTGTATCCAGAGACACTTTGCTGAATTTTTTGATCAGTTCTATGAGCCTTTTAGTTGAGTTTGTTGGATCTTCTAAGCATAATATCATGTCGTCTGCAAACAGAGATAGTTTCATTTCCTCTTTTCCTATTTGTACTCCTTTTATTTCCTTCTCTTGCCTTATTGCTCTGGCTAGAGTCTCAAGTACTATATTGCAAAGGAGTGGTGACAGTGGACATCCTTTTCTTGTTCCTGTTTTTAAGGGGAACTCTCAAAGTTTTTCCCCATTCAGTATGATATTGGCTGTGGGCCTATTGTATATTGACTTTATGATGTTGAGGTATATTCCTTCTATTCTGATTCTCTATAGTGTTCTTATCATTTGTCAAATGCTTTTTCATCATCAATTGATATGATTATGTGATTTTTGTCTTTAGTTCTGTTTATGTGGTGGATAACATGGATTGCTTTTCATATGTTGAACCAGCCTTGCATCCCTGGGATGAAACCGACTTGGTCATGATGTATGATTTTTGTGATGTGGTCTTGAATGTGCATTGCTAGTATTTTGTTTAGAAGTTTTGTATCTAAATTCATCACCGATATAGGCCTATAGTTTTCTTTTCTTGAGCTGTCTTTATTTGGTTTTAATATTAGTGTGATGTTGGCTTCATAGAATGTATTTGGGAGAGTCCTGTTTCTTTCCATTTCATGGAATAGATTGAGGAGTATTGGGATGAGTTTTTCTATAAAGGTTTTATAAAATTCACCCAGGAAACCATCTGGACCTGGGTTTTTCTTTGATGGTAGGCTCTTTATTACTGATTCATTCTCTTTAATTGCTATTCATCAATTTAACTTTTCTATATCTTCTTGAGTCAATTTAGGAAGGTTGCATGTGTCTAGAAATTTGTCAATTTCTTCTAGGTTTTCCATTTTGTTGGAGCATAGTTTTTCAAAGTAATTTCTGATAAATCTCTGGATTTCTGTGCTGTCAGTGGTAATATCACCTTTTTCATCTCTTATTTTAGTAATTTGGGTTGATTCTTTCTTTCTTTTGGTTAGGTTGGCCAGTAGTTTATCTATCTTGTCTATTTTCTCAAGGAACCAGTTTTTGGTTTTGTTGATTTTTTTGTATTTTTTTTATTCTCCACTTCATTGATTTCTTCTCTGATTTTAATAATTTCCTGTCTTCTGCTGGCTTTGGGGTTAGACTGTTCCTGTTTTTCAAGGGCTTTGAGATGTGTCATTAGGTTATTTATTTCGTGATTTTCTGTTCTTATGTGGGCACTCAGTGCTATGAATTTTCCTCTTAATACTGCCTTCAGGGTGTCCCAGAGATTTTGATATGTTGTGTCTCTGTTTTCATTTGTTTCTAGGAATTTCTTAATTTCTCCCCTTATTTCTTCTCTGATCCATTCCTCATTCAGCAGTGTTCAGTGTGTTCAGTCTCCATGTGTTTAGGAGGTTTCTCTGGGCCTTCCTATAGTTGATTTCTAATTTCATTCCATTATGGTCTGAAAAGACACAGGGGATTATGTCACATTTTTTTTAACTTGCTAGTACTCAGTTTGTGGCCTAGGATATGGTCTATTTTAGAGAAGGTTCCATGAGCAGATGAAAAAAATGTGAATTCAGCTGTAGTTGGGTGAAATATTCTATATGTGTCTAGTAGGTCCATTTGGTTTATGGTATTCCTTAGGTCTGAGGCATCTTTACTGACCTTTTGTCTTGAAGATCGATCGAGTGGTGTGAGAGGGGTGTTGAAGTCTCCCAATATTATTGTATTGGGATCTATGTGTGATTTAATGTCACAAAGAATTTCTTTTATGAAAGTGATTGCACCTATGTTTGGGGCATAAATGTTGACTATTGTTATATCCTCTTGCTGGATTTTACTTTTACCAGTAAGAAATGACCTTCTTTGTCTCTTCTGATAAGTTTAGGTTTGAAGTCTCATTTGTTTGATATCATAATTGCTACTCCTGCTTGTTTTCAAGTTCTGTTAGCGTGGATTACCTTGCTCCATCACTTCACTTTTAGTTTGTGCGTATCTTTACTGTAAGGTGTGTTTCTTGCAGGCAGCATATAGATGGATTGTGATTTTTAATCCATTTTGCCACCTTATGTCTTTTGATTGGGGTGTTGAGGTCATTTATATTCAGCATGATTATGGAGTGATGGGTTTTAATTCCTAACATTTTGAGATTTAATTTCTGTTTGAGGTAGTGTTTGTTCTTTGCCTAGTTGTTTGTTTGATGGAAATCACTGTTTCTCTGGTTCTGGCTTTTCCTTATTATTTCTTCTTTGTAATTAATATCTTTGAGTATTTTCTCTAGTGCTGGTTTGGAAAACATAAAGTCCTTCAGCTTCTGTTTGTCATGAAAGGTTTTTATTTCCCCGTCAAATTTGATAGATATCTTTGCTTGGTAGATAAATCTTGGCTGGAAATTGTTTTCTTCCAGAGTCTGGATTATGTCGCTCCAGGCCCTCCTGGCTTTCATGACTTGGTTTGGAAAGTCGGGAGTGATTCTTATTGGTTTGCCTCTGAATGTTACTTGGTCTTTTACTCTTGTTTCCTTTAAGATTCTCTCCTTGGCCTCTACATTAGTCAATTTGATTATTATGTGGCATGGTGAACCTCTTCTCTGATCCTGTCTATTGGGGGTTCTGTATGTTTCCTGTACCTGTGTTTCGACCTCTCTTTCTATGTTTGGAAAATTTTCTAATATTACTTCTCTGAATAGATTATTGATTCCTTTGGTTTCAGCTTCTATTCCCTCTTC